>JAHWFO010060970.1:7551926-7585487 GCA_023313115.1 Rhysida immarginata
TTATTATTATTATTATTATTATTATTATTATTATTATTATTATTATTTTTAAACTCAGTTTAGTAATGACTATGTACTTAAGACTCACCAACTCAATAAACTGATAAATTTATTTTAATAAATCATACATAGAATAAAATGTTTGTGCAGTATTTTTAGAAGAATCAAATTTTAATGCTCAAAACAATAAAAAAATAAACCCGCTCAATCAGAAAACCAAGCGCAGGAGCACTACTTAGATTAGAAGTAGTCTTTTAACCCTTAGATTTAAAAACGAAAAAAAGATTTCCAGTGCCAACCACATGGTCCCATGATTCTTTTCCTGATGCACAAATACAAACAGTTAAAAAATCATCAGTTTTTCTCTCTATGTTGATTCAACGGTTTGTTTATCTTCCTGGCAAACTGTCTCTGTTTGTGTTTTGTCTTTTCGCTGTTTGGTTGAGTGACAACCTTGACCATCGCCAACTGTTATGGTGTCGGTCCAATTATATAATCGAGATTCCGAAAATGGTTTTGAAAAAAGAAAGAAAGCAGGGAGAGCGAATGCGTGGCACAGAGAAAGGGATTAGGGGAAAACAGTTCCATGTTAAATGTAAAGGAGATACGCTTACATTGCTCATAAAGGATTCGAAGAAAAATTGCTATATAAATGGATAATAACTCTAGAACGGAAGATTGGATTCCGGAGTAGGGAAGGAGTGAGGGAGAAAAATGGAAGAGGGGTAGTAGAGTCAACTCACATGGAAATGAGTTCTGGGGTTGAAGGGTACCGGTGTGGTATCTTTTCATTTATTCTCCTAAATACAATTGCATAACCAAATGAGGAAATCCCGTTCAGGTATAAGCAATCTGTGTGGGAAAAGGACCTATCGAACTACCCTCCCATAGCCATTCTTCATTCTTCCGGGACATAATGATGGAAGGGGGAATTCTTTTCTATTGGGCCATACGCAATAATATTCCTGGATTCGGAGATAATATCCAATAGGAGGAGGAATTTCGGTGAGCGTGACTCTTGTTCCCTATTGTGCTCTATACAAGGAAGGGGCCCCAACACTGCCGGTCGCATGCGATGTCCCATACGCATCACCGAAGACGAATCCTTTTGAATGTCCACTGCAGCCTTCGTCTTCTTCCCCTCTTGTCTTTATTTTGCAATTTCCGTTACGCTATAAGCACGCGAAATCTATATTTGTTCAAAAATTGTAAGAATGCATGCTTGCACATTCTGCTAGAACTGCCATTTTTGTTCGTGTTTTGTAAATGATTTTTACTTCGCAATGCCAACAAAAATTTTAAGAATTTGTCTAAAACAAGGATTTCATCCATAGTGCCGGCGAAAATGGACAATGGCATTGCTGCACATGTTTTTCATACAGAGTCACTAGACTGGAAAAGTTTTGATTGCAATTCCGAGGAGTCTTTCAATTAGAGATGACTTTCGATTTTGGCATCCACATGTGATTTGCTAATCTACTTATATACGTATTCTTATGAACAAAAAATTCGAGTCACAAGGGCAAAAATAACCGATAAACAATTTTATCATGTAAATAGTAAATGTTAATGTAACACTTTGATAATTTCCTTATTAATAGCTTGGCTATAACATTTCTCATAAAAAACCTTCACAGTTGCGTTTAAACAGACAATGGCATAAATTCTGTAGCTCTTCTTATAAAACCTACATCGATGTAATTCTGAAGAAATCCAACTTAAAGAAATTAGTTGTCTATCTTGAGTCAAAAATGGCTTCCTTTTAGGATGAACTAATGGAGTTTGTGTTAAATAACGCTGCTCTTGGTATTTTGGTATTTCGTGGGCAACAGCTTAGAAAGTTATCAATTTTTCCAGTTATTCCTTTGGAACCTCCTAGCGATTAAGAGTATTTTATTTAAACTTGAATTTTATGAGAATAATGAGTATCTCTAATATTTGAAATTTTGCAGAGCTCACAATTTGTCCTTAGATTAAATATACGCGATGCGATACACTGAGCGCGCAAAATTTCTGGGAAAATGTGGATTTTTTCCATGGAGCCAATTACAAAGTATTAAGTTTAATCTTTGATAATATTATCCAATTTGTATAAAAATAGATGAAAATAGAAAGGAAAAAATCTGCGACCTGGGTTCGAACCAGAAATTCGCTTCCAACTCATTGCTCTAACCAGTTCGTGGTTCGAATCCAGGTCGCGGATTTTATTTCCTTTCTGTTGCCATCTATTTTCATACATCTATTTTCAGAAGATGTTTATCTTATGATTTATACTTAAATATTGCAGTATATCAATTTAGGTCAAATATGCATTTTTCTTTATAATATCCAATTTCATAAGATTGAAGATTAAATTTTATAAGATTAATGAACAGATTTCTTATAAACAAGTAGGCGAGGCATGGCCCCTGAAGAACCAAATAGTTTCTAAAAAAAATTCAAATTACTAAGCGAGAAAAAATATATGCACTTTGTTCTAGACACATACACCCGTCTCAAGTCTTTAATGGAAAACAATGACCAAATTATAGTCTATACATCTTCGAAGGAATATTATACTAAATAATAAAAGGGTTTCTCGAAATAAACTCTCAAAAGACCAGCCTTTGGCTTCTCTCTACACAATATATAAATAGAAAAAAAATACACTTGCGCATTCTTCTTCCCATCTACCGTATGCTTTAATAAAGCGTTCCCTCTGCTTTCTAGACACTATGCAACAAAATCGCCACCGAAGCCAACCGTGACAATAAGGTGAAGGTTCTCCCAAATGCCCCCCTTATCCCTCTCACGTTCGCTTTTTACTCTTGCTTGATTTCCGCTGCAATAATTCTCCCTATACACCCCTCTCCGTTTCCTAACGCCATTTTTTTTCCTCGTTCATCACCCTAGCGCAAACAAAGGCTTTCGTTCCCATTATAGACATTCGTACTGAAGGGGTTGGGAATAGCGTTATTCGAACTTCTCCGATATCTTCTCACCGTTTTTTTTTTATGTTTTTAATATGATCGCGTGTTAGTGACGACATCCTCCTTCCCATCTCTTTCCCGAATGCGTTCCGTTGTTTGGAGAATTCTCTTACACACATATACATACATACATACAGCTAATGAATAGGACAGTCAACTGTGTCTCCGTTCGATTCTATACAATTCGCGCTAATGATGTGCACTATACAAAACAAACAGTTGGTGGGGATCAAGAAAAAGGAAGACCCACTGTATATAAATAAATACATCACTTAGTAATGTATATAAACAAGTCAGGATTTCAGAGAAGCGTTTAATTCGCTCGATTCAGTCTTCGTTCTCAGAAAGCTCTTACAATGATGAGAAAATTTAAGTAAAATGAACTGAAATAGGAAGATTACTTAAATTTTATTTCAAATACCACAATTAGAGTGGTCATGCTTAGGTAGTCGTGCTATATGCAATTGTAGAACTGAAGAAAGAGATCCTTCTTTATCCTTAAATGTGTCGGTCATCAAATATATGTCACAGTTAATTAAAGATGAATATTATGGAATTTAACCAATACAAAGGAAATTCTTAGCCTCATTTATTTAATCGATAAGAGAACTAGTCAATTTTCAAATAAGATTCATATTTTACTTTATAAATATCTCAGTTCATATTAACATCTTTCAGTATTTTCATATAAACGGTAAGTATCTACTAAGTCAATACGTATCAATTATTCACGGTTATCTTTCATTTGAGGATCATAAAATCATAACTTTCTTTGTTCTTTCATCCTTTGAGGTATATTGCAGTATTTTTTTAATTGTTTCATCATCCCTTGATACAGAATGCTTTCTCATTGCTCTATCGTCATTTGAGGATTAAGCTAAAACTTCAGAAACCAGAGACCGTTAAGTAAGAAACGTCTCTGTCAGAAACCCTTTCATTTGAGAGATGGGGAGAGAACATTACTATTACTATATTAATGTACAACTCCATATACTTCAATCTAATTTACTTTTACTGTATTCAATGTTGATAATGTTTTACTGTGTGTTTATCAATTAAATTTTATGAAATGCACGTATGAACATTAAATTATGCTCTTTATGGGGTCAGCAGGTGTTCGCTTATATCCATTCGCAGTAGACCTTGAAATATACTCCCGCGATTTGGTGACCATACAAAATACATAGACGAGAATTGTTCAATAAGTATGTGAAAAAATGAAGAAACTAAGTTTTTTGAAACAAGTATTTTATTTTTCACAAAATCTCCTTTAAGATCTATGCACTTATAATGTTAGCCCAAAGGTGCTCGGGTTTTTGGATCCCGTCCATACAGTATTTGTCCTACTCTTGGTAATTACCGAAACACTACCTATTTTAAGGATGTTCAGGATATGTATATATTTTTTTAAATAAAATGTAAAAATAGTTGACCTTACTTTCTCTGTTTATTCTCTCATTTCGTACATATAAACCAATTTTAATATTCCTCAGGCAAAATTTTCCAGTCCGGAGTTTTGGACTATTTTGGAGGTAAATATTTTCGTTTCGATATCATTTTGGAGTGACTAATCTGTCTCAACCCATTAATTTACAAAAAAATAACATTCTTTTAAGTATTAATATGCCACACTTAACATGCCGAAGTTAGTTAATAAAAAAAACATTCTAGGCAAATAATATCGCATGTTCATGCTACGGTTGCATTATCTAATTTGAATCTTCTCCAGGTGGCAGAAAAACCTTTCTAATTTTAAGTAATTTTCCTATTAAAATGACTAAATAAAAAACTACAATGAAACCAGAGAATTAAGGTTTAAAAACAATTTTTTTTTAAACTCATTGTCTTATTAGTTCATAATTGTCTTGTATTGACTGGGAATGGAAAGTGTTGAAAACAACATTAAAATGTATTAATACGAAATGGAAAGGAATTAGACCGATTAAGGATAGATTAGGAATTGAAATGACTTGACACGCAAAGCCACGAAACTCATCAATAGCAATGTAATTGGATGATGACACTTTTCCCAGTATGACATCTTTCAAGTTCGACGTTCTTTATACGACCAATTTCACAGGGCTCAAAACATGCAAAAACCGTTCACAGATTCTGAAGAAGGAGGGAAAAAAAAGGGAAACTTTCACGACTTCTTTGTGAAAAACACTTTGTGGGTGGGCAAACCAGAACCGTTCGCAAGTTTAAGAAATTTTTTTTCTCTCTCAAATTCTACTTTAGAAGAAGAAGGTATTCCCCCAACACAACATAAAATGTCGAACACTCGCCCACCATGGCTTGCTCTTATTCTCGCCGATGATAAAGATCGCTTTACCCAACGACTCTTGCATTGTTGCCTACAAAGGAAATAAAAAAAGCAGAAGGGGTAAGAAAAAGAGGCAAAAAACTTCCCAACAAAACAAAACAAAAGCGACAGGAGGGCAGTAAGTGTTTTAGCCGCAGGTTCCGCGCTGCTTCAACAACTGGAAGAAAGAGTCATCAGGTGGCTGAGAGAGGACAAGAAAACAATTATACGCAAAAAAATTACAGAAAAGAGGGGGAGAAACGGTTTCGAAATGAAAAAAGGGGAGAAGAAAAACAATCGCCGGCCATTGGGAGTGAAAGGGATGTGGGAACAAGTAGCGACGAGACCACAAAAATCTAACCTTCCCTCCCTAGTTGTCTTCAATTTTGGTTTTTGTAGAGAAGCCCTGTCTGGACAGACTCCCTCCCTCGTAGATCGGCTTCTGACATGTCGTTAATGTCACTTGCTCACCTGTGGGGGTTCCGTGAAACCCTCGTAGGCATCCCTGTCGAAAGCGACAGGAGGAGGCACTGACCGCGGTCCTGTTACACTTACCGCAGGGAAGAGCGTAAGTTAAAATTCTATCCAGAAGGCTGAAAATAACGAATTAATTTAGCTTACCATTCGGAAGCTAAACATGGAAATAGTGAACGGCGGTAGTTATTATTGTTACCGGTATTCGGCAATTATTTTGCATCAAAATATGTAACAAATCAGAATATTTTGCAGATTGATTCTTGATTCCTGCAACCCATATTTTCATTATATCTGCCATGAATGATAAATTCGCTCATTAATGCTTAATAGGATAGCCTATACAATCATGTGATATAGCCTCATGACAAAATTCAACATACAGTATGCATTCAACATTCATATACAGCACGATGCTAATTACAGCGAATTATTTATAGTTTCAGAAGTGTTTAGACTGCTTTAAATAAACAGTTTGCAACCCGAAATGTACCAACTAAGTCGACAATACACATTTTAGTGTATAAATTTGGTTTTAATTTATGATCGCGTCATCTCACTTGCACTATGGCCACCTCGATCAGTGATCTAACACAGCTAGGTTTCTTTCTCTTGTTTATTTCAAAGAACGAAAACAACCCGAAGACCAACGCACAAAATGATATCATCCACATCATCAGTGCATCCATCCCGAGCGATATCTTGAACATGTTGCTTATAATTAAAGTTCCCCACTTCCGCGCGGGCTGCAGATCGTGTTATTGCACTGGTAGTGATGAAACTTTGTGTATAGGCTATGCAGAATATGGGAAAGAGAATTCCAACGGAAAATTTATTAGTGAATACGGTTGCCACCACGGGAAAAAGTGACGCTGCAAGATCGTACACAGAGGTTAGTAATGCAGTACTGGAATGCTGTTAGAGAACTGCTTAATATGCGCGCCCTCTGCGTCGATGACATGCTAGAAGCGCAGGACAGCGTGCTCAACAATAACACGAAGAGTCTGCCGTGAAATGGCTGCAACATGACGAATGATGTAGGCTTTCAGTTCAGAGAAGATCAGGAAGGAATCCCTTACAACACCGTGCAAGACCGGACAATCAGTTAGTGAAAATAAAAATTAACATTGAGAATTACAGTATTATGAAACGCTTATCTTCAAATGAGAAAATTCTATTCCTTTTGATTCCTGACTGGGTAGTTCTTTGAAACTTGAAGATATGTTATCTGCAAAGGTCTTCCTCACAGCTCTATCCTCCAATGCCTCCCATTTGATGCGCCAAGTTTGTCTGAACCTAGTATTTAGGCCGCAAACAAATAATGTAAAAATGTTTCATTGAAAAGAAAAGAAATCTATGCGTGCTAGAGAAATTTCAAAATTATACTCAGAATCACCAGAAGAAATACCACCAAAAATCACCCTTACCCCTCCATTATAAACCACGATTCTTCAGGGTTCCCCAAAGCCAGAAGTCACATTGTGAACGGGCAGTATACCAAACTCCCCTGTCTCTTCGTAGACAATTTTTGCATCATCTTCGTAACCCCTCGCCGTCATGGGCCCTGTTCGCAATCCCTTCACACGCCGATATTCTCACAGTGCTGCTGTTCTGGTAATAGAGCTTCAACAGGACCGCCTGTTCTTTCTTTCCCAATGGCATGGTGACCTCTGCAGGTTGGTTGTTCACAGGCGCAATGCGCTTTTGCATATGGTGCCACTCCCCCCCCCCCGTGGCAACCGTATGCAGTAATAAATTTTTCGTTGGAATTCTTTTCTCTATGCTCTGCATAGCTTATACACAAAGTTTCATCACTATCGTGCAATAATGCAGTCTGCAGCTCGCGCAGAAGTGGGGAAATTTAATTATAACCACCTGGTACTTGTCTTTGAGTAGAGTTGTGGTTGGCACAGAATTGTTCTCAGTTTTAAATATACTGTAAAGTACGAAATAATGCATATAATGAAATATTTTGTCCAGATACCTTTCATTTTCAAGAGCTATAACAGGAAATGGGTTGAAGGACGTTAGAATCTCTATTGGTTCTATTGCAGTAACAAAGTGGTACCGAAGCATTTTGCAAGAAAAAAATATATAAAAAATTAGAATATCATCTGAAATTATATTAGACCCTTGTACAGAAAAATATTACTTTAAAAAATTTGCAACCTAGAGTTAATTGGTTATAAGAAAATCATAAATAAGAACCAGACTTAATGCTCCAACATGATGATAAAGAAGGAACAAATTCTGCGCACCTAGATTCGAACCAGGGATCACGATATTCACATCGTCCCTTTACCAAGTGAGCCACCTGGACCACGAGAATCCAGGTTGCATAATTTTTACCTTAAGTTGGAACATTAACTCCAGTTTTATTTATTACTTTCTAAAGAGATTTAATCAGCTTTTGATGGTTAGGAAGAAGGAATGACGATCTGGAGAGTCTGGCCTCTACGTTGATTACATTATAAACTTTAGGACACTATGAGAAGGTAACCCAGTTGGTAGAAGCGACAAGCTGGATACACATGGTCCTTGGTTCGAATCCAGTTCGCGGTATTCTTCTTTCCGTTCTTTCTTGTAACTATACTGGGTTAATTAATTTTAATGACTTAAGCTGGGCAAATAATTTTAAGTCCGATCTTCACATCTGTAAAGACAAGGATTTGTTAGCTCATTATAGTCAATTTTTAGTTCCTTCATTAAACTCCAATACTACAAAACACACCACAATGAGTGAAATAAAACCATTTTCCACTTTCCTACAATGCTCGCTTTCATTTCTATTTACAATATTTCTAACCCCAGGCTCAGTCCAGGAATCGGGGAGCATATAATATCATAATTGCTTGCTTATTGAATGACATCCTGTTATTAGAAATTTCGCTATTGTGACATGGACTCGAAAAAAAAAGAACCGAAAATAGGGAGATGCAAAAGAACAATTGTTTAATTAATAGAAGAATTCATGAACTAGATGACGAGTCAAAAGAAGTAAAATTTGATATTACTAAATACAAGTTCACAAAATACAACGACACAGAAAGGAAGGTTAAGGGACAAAGAGATAATTTTGGCGACATACAAACGTGGGTTTGCTCGGATACTTTCCATGTAAATGTTACGCAAATCAAATCGAGGGATTGTTTCATTATGGCAATAAAAGACTCCGAATTCTATTTTGGATGGTAGTGTGAATTAGAGCATTACACGAGAGATCAGCTGATCACGTTTCGATTAAAACGACTGTAACAGAGGTAAAGACCTGAAATTCAGATTTTGGAGGCGTAATGCATTTTGGGATTTAGAATTAATATTTCTATTCGGATTTTATTCAGAGAATCCTCCTAAAATATAATTTTATTATTTTTTATGGGAAATATTAATTTATTTTTCATAATAATATCTAATTTATATATATATTTTATATTCTCTAAATTTATATATATATATATATATATATATAAGTAAGAAGCTGGAAGTATAAACTTTAAAATGATGAAAGACTGCATAATGATGTATAATGAATGATCCCATATAACTAACTGGTATCATCTTTTAAGTAGTAACATCTTCTTGTCTAAAGTCAGACTCTGCCAGTCGTTTGCAAAACTGCCTTCTCTAAAGACAGCGTTTCTAGTAATGGCGGCCTCTTTTTTTCTCTTTTCCCGTTTTTACAACGTTAAAAGACACCAACCGTTTTAGCTTTTATGGGGAAATGAATCATGATTGGTGTAAAGAAACTATTGGAGGAGAAGAGATCAGTTCAGATAGAAATGGCTGAGTGGAATTTAGTGCTAGAGAAAAAAGATTGATGATTACGAATAAAGGGGAAGAAGTGAGTCAAAGTGAAAAAAGAAGAACAGGGGAGACAGACAGAGATAGAGAAAAAAAAACGAAGGTGGGGAGAGAATTTTTTCCCTTCTCCTTTTACTTATTTTCATTGTTTAGATTCGAAGTTCCCTTGAGCGAGATGAAGACACACAACCTCGAGCCACGCGTACTCGAAAAAAAGCTACTGCGCCCATAAGAATTTTGGGAATCAGGTCGAGAGAGCAATAGAAGGACAGTAAAGAGGAGAAGCTCCTCATAGATGGAAATGTGTCAAAATAATTGAAGAAGATCTCGCTCACTGATACCCAACTTTTTCCCTCAATCTAACACACTGCCACCGTTGTCACAGAAAAAGCGCCTTCACCTATCAGCAAGTCTGTGATTCGAACTAACAAATTGACCGAAAGCATTGGTAATATTCTACAGGATGTCTACAAGTTAATATATTATTCTATTCGCTAAAAAAGTGATTATAAAACCCACCAACAAAGCTGCTAATTAATACAGGAGGCTCAAGCGAAAACAATTCTTTCAATCCTCTCGAAATTCCCTCAATTATCACTTACAAAAGCAGATGGTAGAGGAGAGAGAGAGGAGGTTTTTTAAATGAGATAAAGATTCAGACAGGGATAGAGAGAATGGCTGATGAAATGGTAGTTGGCAAAGTATAGTCAGTAAAAGCCCTGAGGCTGTGGGTCCCTGTTTTCTTTTCTTCCTGCGGCCACTTCCTCTGAGGGTCCCAGAAACAATGCGTCAGGTAAAGGGATCACGCTCTATAACGAACCCCACCCGCTCCATCCGGTGCTTTCATAGCCGTCATTATATAGAGAGATAGAGAGAGAGAGAGAAAGAAAGAGATATACAGATTTTCAGTGACAATTATTTCACGAACAAGATAAACGATCGTGGCAACTGCATAAAAAATAATAATAATAAACTATTACATACTGTGTGCGAAGAGAGTGCAACACAGTGTAACGCTTTCCTTGCCTTTATTCTGATTTTTATGTTACCATATAAACCAACTTTTGATTATTAATTTCAAACAAAAGTAGAAATTAGCTTTAATATTAAGTACTATTATAACAGATATTTTGTAAAAATACATTACATTCCATAGGCATTAAACTTTGAAACACCGATAATAATAAATAACTGCGCTTCCTGTGATGTAAAGCTTACAATAAAACGACCACAAAGCAAAATAAGAATTTGTGCTACAGTTTGCAATATAATTCCTTTTTTCTTATGCACTTAACTGCATGATTTACGGTCTTTTAAAATTTTCTTCGCAGATCAAAAGAAGTATACAATTAACAGTTTAACGGATTTCGATCTTGCAGGTGTAAAAGTACCTAACGAACTTCTATTCCTTGCGTTGTAGCTTCCTTCACTCTAGATCAAGAATGCAATAATACACCTGCGCTCTTAGATTACCAAAGCACTTTTTATGAGCGATAAACAGATAGTTTTTTTTATCTTATACAGAAACGAATAACCGTCATTTTAAATTTTTCATCTGATTTAAAAGAAAACAGTTTTTACATGGAGTAAATTATTTGTAAAATGACCGATAATTTGAAAAACGTCTATTTCTTTAAAAATAATGTTAAGCTTGTTTTTAAGGGTAAAGGACAGTTTTTATTATAGTATGCGATTAAATAAAAACACTGATATCTGATATGTACAAGTATTTATGTTGTTTAACGATGAATGGTACTTTCCTGAAGCAAGTGAGTGAATTTGTGTCAGTGGGATAGATGTTTGAAACAGGTGGCGGACTTGATGGTTGAAGTCGTTGGTGCTCTGGGAAGTATGCAAGAAACGACAATTCAACAACGCCAATGATACATATATAAGTGAAATTTGGGTGTTGCAAGAGAAGCATAAGAAACGTTTGGGTGCAGTGAAGATGAAATATTACAAAGTGTGGCGGACCTGAGTAGACCGGACAGTGATCCGAATAGTAAGAGATATGTGTGTGTGTAGTAAAGAAAAATAAACCATTAAGGAATGACATAACCAAGTACCGAAAAGTTAAACTAAACCATTCGCGGAACCATATTTTTAACCGCCTTATGTTAACATTGTAAGTTTCTAATGGACCATAATGAAACCATTAAACCATGTACTTTGAAACAATTTGGATTATCATTAATTTTACCTTGTATTCATTAATGACACATCATTCCAAGTTGTTTGATATATTACATGCAATTTCTTAGAATTGAAAGTTCCAATGAACAATAATGGTTCCACTAAATCAGATGCCTTTGGACCAATTTCGACTATCAATAATTTTACGTTATATTCTTTCATGATACATCATCCCAATTTGTTTGATATATTACATGCCATATCTTATCTTTGAAAATTTTTGAGGGTGTCATAAGGCTACCGTTAGAGCACGTGCCATTGTTTCGATTACAACCATTTTCAAAATGGTTCATTCCCGGAACCATATTTATCAATTGGCGAAAATAGTAATTTATTTCCGCTTCTATCTCGTCATTACGATTTGTTTGATATATTACTTAATATATCTTCCCATTGAAAATTGCTAGGTGGGAAAGTAGAGGTAACATTTGTGAACCGATTTAGATAATATTTGTGATTGGTTCGTGCCATGAACCACATTCATCGACTGACGAAAACAGATTTTGAAAATCTTTCATAGCCTCGGAGGAGTTAGAGTTACGGACGGACGGACAGACATACATACATACAGACAGACAGACAGACAGACGGACGGACGGACGGACACGTTTCCCCACACTGATAGCATAAAGCACCTTTCGGTACTTAATAATGGATGAAGCCTGATTAAAATTTTGTATACTGCCGGAGTGAATGGGAAATGTGAGAGAGAAAAGCCAAGGAAAGTGTGGCAGGATCAAGTGGAGGATAACATAGGTTACTGCATAACTTAAACTGTTTTTCTATACAGTGTCCACAATTGTTAAAGCTCTTGTCTTAGCGGAATACCAGTTTTGTAACCCCATATCTAAATGATGCAGCGTGTGATGAATACCACGTAACATGACGTATTTTGAAAATCGTCATCTTCGACATGGCCGCCAAGGAACAGATGAGAATAATTTGCGCAATGTCTGAAACTATAAAAAAGATAATCAATTTGTTTCAGCCAAATGTCTTCACTTTCACTGCGTTTACATGCACACTTTCAATCCGGATCGAAAGACCAGTTTCAAGTCAATCCTGCAAAAAGTGGCATGTAAACAGGCTTCAACACCCCGATCCAGATCGAGCTCAATCCAGTCGAAAGAGGTGGTTTGAAACCAGGGAAACATGCCTCAGGAAAGAGTTCAATCCAATAATGTGCATGTAAACACCCCGATCCGGATCGAAAGAAAAAGATTGCTGTTTGGTTGAAAGAAAAAACATAGAAAATTTTAACTAAAATAAGTTCTTCGTTGATTTATATCTCAACACAATAAATAAATAAATGAATAAATTTTGCATGTTTAAATTTTTTTTTTTTTGTAAACTTTTTTATCAAATTATAATTATCAAATTAAATATTATATTTATATCAAAAATTTCAATTTAACAATTTCTATTTTATTAAATGATAATTTGATAATTAGTTATAATTATTATAATTGTAATTTTATAATTTTTATTATTTAATACAATTAAAATAAACTATTAAATTGAAGTTTTTGATATAAATCTAAAAATTAATTTGATAAAATCTATTAAAATTATGTTTTGAAAAGAATGTATAAAATTATATTTTGATAAAAATAAGTATAAAAAACTTAAACATGCAAATGCATTTTAAAAGTTATTAAGGATTATTATATTGAGGTGTAAATAAATCAAAAACAAAATTAATTATATATAGAAAATTTTAATTGAAAACAAAATTTAAAGGAAAAATCAAAATTATAAAATTTATTGATTGTCAATTATATTTCCAGACGATAATAATGAGAAAATTTTTAAAAATTGCATTTCAGCCGTATTTTAGAGGAAGCGTAATTCAAGTGATAAGGCCGACTAAGCCAACAATGGCGGATTCTGTAGCAGATGATAAAGTCTGGCATACTTTCCTAATCTAGAGCTTTACCCACAGGGCATCTTATCGGACTCGATCCGGATCGAGTTAGATGCATGTAAACGCGAGGCAATTTTGGATTAACTCAAGTCGATCCGGATCGAAACGTGCATGTAAACGTAGTGTTTGATAAGCCGTGTGCGCCCGAGCATTGTCATTAAGGAACGCAACACCGCGAATAAACTTGCCGCGACATAAAGATATTAATGGAAAAAATAGAAGGAAAACTTCTGCAACCTGGATTCCAACCAGAGACCGCAAATATCACGCTCGTAGCCTTACTGTCCCGTCTCCGCGATATCTCAGTTAGTAGATAAGTTCATTTTTTTTACATAATGTTTTGTATTAATAAATTCAAGTGTCTATGCATCCAATTTTGTAGAATGTACAAAACTTAGAATTGGTTGGTTGGCTTAAGCGCGTCGACTTATCTTTTGCTTCCTTCCAATCGATTTATCTTTTGGTGTCAGCCTCCTGGCATCAGGCCGGCCGTCTAAATCTCGACATTCTCGAAGATAACTTTTCATCGTAAGATAACTCGAGAGTTTGACAGAAAAAAAAAGTCCAGAAGTGTTAGCAATGATGCTATTGGTTTGATTCGTTGGAAATAAGAATCTGAATACCGAATACTCAGATTCGGAAGGCAACTGAATACTTGTGTGCTATGTTTGCATCATAGTATATTATGCAGATGTAAATGGGCCTCGCATCTGATTGTACGCTAATGCTCGTCCATTATGTCAGTCGCATCTGATGGCCTTATAGTGACCATCTCCATTCAGAGAGAAGGAAACGCAACAGGGAAGATAGCCATATTTCCTCCGTATAACTCTTCCTGTATCTTGACATCGCAGCAGATGTTCTGTACGGTGGCGGTCGCGGAAGTGAAGAACGCATAGGTCGCAAAAAGGAATTCCAGTTTCTATTAAATGTCTAGGATGAACCGTGTACACACTGTAGAGAATTTTACGCAGGAGCCACGCTCCGATGCATTGAAAGTCGACGACGCTGGCAGAAGGGTTGAATTGAAATGTCTCCAGATGATACAATCCTCTCGCCTGCGATAGGTCTGTATAAAAATTTAGCGAAGTTATTTTTAGTTCAAATGAGAATAAGCGGGAAATTTTAAAGCGGGATGTTGTAATACCATAGGACTGTTGTGTGTTTCATGTTTATAGGAAAGATCTCATTCCTTCACTCTTTGAAGTTATTAGGGAAAAATACATGAAATTACTCCTTCCATTAAACCTAAGAAAAACTAGTCTATTATAAAAAAAATGTTCATAAAAAAGTACGAATAATATGCCAGAATGTATAATGACCATAAAATTTCAGACATGTGGAAGTTCTAAATGAAAGCAGTCCATTATTAATATTATTATTATTTAATAAAATACATAGATTTAATTTTTAATTGTCAAGAATAATGGCGAAGAAAAATTAATATACACTAGAGAACCATTTCTTATTTTTATTTTGATAAATATAAAAATTGGCCTTCGCTCAAAGCATTAATAAAAATCAAAACAAAAACTTCTCCAGCCTATATATCAAATGCTATCAAAAGATTTTTAATAATAGAAGTAATTATCGCCATTAGCGAATATGAGTAGTTTATGCGGAAAAACCCGATAAATGCATGAAGGTCAAGTCATGACGCATTTTCCAATCAAACACATTTGAAGATGAATGCAATTATAGGTAGGAAAAACAGAAGGAGTTTCAATATTTTGTCTATAAAAAATGAATTCTACAAAATTCATGCCCTAACTTGTATGCACAAGAAATCTTTAATTTATGCACGCGAGATTTTTGGAAACAAATAATCGCTGATGTAAAAATTTAACAAATAATTCACAAAGCGGAAACTTAAAATTTATTTTCGTATTTTCATTTATGACTCTAAAGCCTGCATCCATTTTACAAATTCAGAAATGATTTGCAGAGTCCCTATAAGCTTGAGCAACATCCTAGCATTAGCATTAGAAACTTCAAACATTTTTAATTTTGTTTTATATCATTTTCAATTAAGGTAATCAGAACCCTCAAAAGGCCATGACTTTGATCGAAGTCATTTCTTAGAAACACAGATTAAAAAAAAAAAAAGACAATACCTTCGCAGTGTACATAATTCTTACATACAACGTAAACCACAATTAATTTTGCATTACTTCATCATTTTCGAGAACCACGTAATTCTGAAAGCACCATGAAATATCGCTGAAATGTCCAATGACGTTAGCTACTGGAAAATTAAAAGTTACTATTTTGCAATGAAGATCTTTCCTAATTGTTTTTGAAGTCCAGAATATCAAAGACATTTATTAAGTTAGCATACAAATAAGATGATTCACTGTTAATGAAAACCTAGCAAATCGGCCGTAAAGAAAAGCAGTTGAGAATACTAACAAGGGAACCCCCACATAGCCGAACAGCTTTAACAATGGAGTCTTTGTATGGCTATGGATATTGAATTTTATTCGTTTTCGCGGTTTATTTTGAAAGAACCACAATTTCGCACTCTCTTATTTTGCAAGCATCTATAGTAGCTTCAGGTGAGTACCATACTTTGGTGGAAATCTGCGACATACATGTTCGAGGGATTCCCTTGTAAGTATTACCGTAACGAAGTCCCGATCACCGACTCTTGTGATTTTGAGTAAACAAGTTATCTTTTGATTTAAACTATGACTGCCAATAATAACTGGAGTAGAGTTAACTTTAGCTATATTGTTTACTATTCTTTATGTTCTCTTATAAAATTACCTAAGTAGCTCCAGTCCTGACCGGATTTCTCGTCATTTTTTTAGAAAAGTTTTGGCATTGTTACCTAGGATTTGTTAATAACAATTAATTTATATCTCAATAACTCTCGTCTTTCTGAGATATTCAGTTTGAAAGAAAACGGGACATGAAGTAGATGCACAATCAAGGAAAATAGGACTTTGGAATACTTTTTGCGTGAAAACCTACCCCAAAATGATAATTTCAGAAAAAGAAGAGATTTCAATTCAAAATCAAGTTTTTGGTAGTTTTTCACCACACCAAAGTGCTCTTTTCTCTTGTTAAGTGGTGTTTGAGATGAAATATTTCAACTTTCTGTCGAACGAAATCGAAACTTTTTGAGATATCGTAAAACGAGTTTAATTTTAGTAATAAGCGTGGAATTCTACCTAAGACAAGTACAGCATGTGTGCTATAATCTAAAGGGTACATGACCACAGAGTTAAGAACGAGCCTAGGCCGTTAAAAACATTTAAATAGATGGCTAATGGAATTGTAAAAAGATCTAAACATAGATTTAGAATTGATGAAAAGTTTTATCTAGAAGTTAATAATAATAAAAATTAATAATAATTTATTCAAAAATTATCCTTAAATGTGCACGGTTTAAAGGTCTAATGCCTTAATCTAAGCATGGAAGAAAGAGGAAAAATGAGAAACTTTCATTTTTATGTATAATCTTCAGCGATTCAATTATTGCGCTAAACCTAACAGGAATGTAATTTCTTCATAAATTCATCCGTTTTAGGATGTTTCGAATTAATGAAAATCCATATTCATCTTCCAGATAAACCTTAATCGAAGGATGGAAAACCCCATTCAAGTAGTCCCTTTTAAATGGCTTTTCTGTCTAGACATAGAAATCTTTTATCTTGCCATCAATTTTCGGAATAGTGAAGAGAATAGGAATAAAAAAAATTGAATTCCAGGTAATGCATTACGTCAACGAGCAAATCGCAGTTTAAGCGAGATTCTAAATAGGAATAAACCGCCTTCCTTGCGAGTCCGCAATCCATGATCCGCCGCTGCCGCGTCACCTTCTGCTGCCGGTAGAAATGGTCTCACCCGCCGGAAATCAGAAACTCGAACAGGATGTGCAAAGGTAATTTGAGGGACACTCGCTCTGATCCTATCAGGTGGGACGATCCCCTCTCCCCCACCCAACTCTTTTTTCCCCCTCCGAGGAAGACTCACTAAAGGTCAGTGCGATATTGAACTTTGATGGATTCCCAGCCGACCCCGGCTCTATTTGTTTTCGATAAGTTCACGCCTGAACGCGTGCCAAACGCTTTGTGTGGCGTATGCAAATGACCCTACCTCCTCATTTTTTTACGATTTTTATTTAAGAGGAATAAGCGGGCAATGGCTTGTGGCGGACGCCCAATACACCGATTATAAACAAAATGATGATGAGAAGGAGGAGGGATTACGAGTCTGGTTTTCCCTTGAAAATGCATCACAGAGACCCACAGACCCACAGACTGAGAGACAGAAAAAAAGAGAAGATGGAACTTCACGGATGACACAAACGAAAAGAATAGTGGGAATTTTTGCCCAAGTGCTATTAAGGAAACTGTTTTTTAATTAGCTCCAAAAATTAAAGCCCTTTTTCCGTGGGCAGGCGAAAGTGAATCAAGGTTGTTTTCTACATCGTAGAGAGCGTTGATACCAAATTCTCATAAGTGCAACATGCATGAAACGAAGGGAAAAGCGAAGGGAAGTTGAATGGGATCTCCATTAATAACAGTTTTCAATTAAATTATCATACATTTCTTATTTACGTTCACATCGCTTTATTTAACCTTTGTTCGTTCATCACAAACAAAAAAATAATTCGTGTTTTTAATATAGAAAGAAACCAATTATAGGCTTGTAAATAACCATCTCACCCGACGCTTTTCAATATCAAGTGCCGGTAGATGCCTCTCTGGAAGAAATATTGAATCTGAAATACATGTAGCTACATAAAGATGCTATAAGATTTATTATCCCACAAACTCATCTTTCAAAGGAAAGGTTTCTTCATTTTTATATACAGAGGCTCAATACATATAGACTTCAACATAAAAAAAAACTTGTATAAAAGTTGTAAATCAAATTTATCATTTGTTAACAGCTAACTGCATATTTATCCAATGAATGGCATTTCGTAAAGTGCATTTTTGATTTTTTCCAAATAAAATTATAGAAATTTATTCGAAAATCATTCCCTGTAATAATTGTGAATTCTTACACAAAGAATTTGCTTTAAACGCTTAATATCAAACCTTAGTCTTTAAAAATAATCTATACGCTGTCCAACGAAAGAAAAAAATAAAATTAACAATGTTTAACAATTGAAATTGGAAATTTAACTGGACACGCCCAGTTTTTCTTTCGCTGGACAGAGTATAGGGACGTTTGCAATAACAATAAGGAATGATACCAATGAAGACTTCTAAAGGGTATTGACAAAATTTGAATTTCATGGCCAATCCAGTACTATTAGCTTGGTAGAGATAACTTAGCAATCAGTGAACTTGTCAAAAATACAAACCCTACCAAACGAATCTAAGAGTTCTTAGTAGATTCTGCTCGAGAAGAATTAAACACACAAATGTTGCAGACAAGGCGCATCTTTGAACAAGAAAGAGACATACATTTCAAGAAAAAGCTAAAAGGGGATTATCAAAATTAAAAAGGAGAATGACCAGACAAAATGTCTTAAAAAGGTACTCCCTATTATAGCTACAAAGCCCAAATTATAATCCTTGAAATTAGAATTTGAATGATTGCTATAGTGAACACTCAACCCCGAAAGATTGCAGAAGGAAGAATGAAGATTTGACGAAAAGCATGATCCGACGTGCCATTTAACGACCATGCAGGCTGGTCATGACAATATTATGGAGTAAGGAACATTCATTAAAGGAGTTAGATCCAGTTATACTAACCTCATGCCTGTAGAACTGTCATTTAACAGCTATACTAAACAAGTCCATCCATTCATTAGAAGATACTAAATTGGTAGATACTAAATTAGGATCTTTCTATTAAATTCATAAGCCAGTATGCGATTTTGTCCTGTAACCACAGCGAAAAACTGTACTGAGGGATGGATATAAAATAACGCCCATTTTAACGGGGCTTGGTACCTCTTCTAATTTAAGCAGTCTTTCATGGTATCCAGTACAGTGTTATATTCAAGGTACGTTTATAGTAATTTCATTTCGTAGAGGCTCCCTATTTTTTTCAGAGATAATTCTTATTTGATGTGATTTTATGTAGTTGCATAACTTACTTTAATATACGGTTTTAAATTTCTGTATGAGGAAAACTATGACGAAAAAAAAGATCAAGAACTATAATGAGAAAAATTAAGCAGAAAATTTAAAAACAGTGACCAGAAAAGAAAAAAAAAAGCTGGACAAAAAAAGGACAAAAAGAGCGAGTGAATTAATCACCGAGTTACTTGATTAAGGTTTAGGGTTTAAAAAAAAAGCGGGTAAAAAAAGCAACAAAATGTTGTTGCCTTTTGAAGAACAAAGACTTTTAATGTGGAAATTTAGCTTTGGGACGTTGGCTGGAAGAAGAGCTATTACCTCGGTAGCCCCAAAGGGCAATGATTACATTTCGCCTGATTTCACTTCTTTTTCTGTTGTTGTCTAAGTAATGAGTATGTGTGCTCACCATCAGCGGCTACAAAAATGCTCCAAAGACCCCAAGAGACAAATGAAAGTCGCCGTCGGATAATTAAATCTTTCACAATTTCCTTCCATATTTTTTTTCCTTCCAGTTTTATTTATTCATTTCTTTTCCTTCCATCACCTTCATTTAATTCATTTTTATAATGAGGCTGCGTCGAGTGGACTGCTCTTTAATTCGAATATCTTTATTTATATATTTTTATCTTTAATTGCAGCGCTTTTCGATTAAGAGCAATTACTCGCTTGTAGGTAGCTTTGCATCATTAATCTCTAACTTGTTAGGTAAGCCTGAATGCTAATTGGTTGCCCTTGATGGTGGCACCTTTCGATTCAGATGCATTTTTTGAACAAGAAGGGACATGTTAAAGCAGGTAAGAATTCTTGATTGCATTAAGGTGTGTGGAATTTAATTAAACAAAAAGCGGAAACGAGGATCGTGTGTCATCGTTGTCTTTCCTCTGGTGGTGGTTGATGAGGAAAAGTCTCTCTCCGCCATTGTTGTCGGACGTTTGCCGTTGTTGGACGTGAGAGAAGCAGGAGGAGACAAAAAATGAAAGAGCGCGATTGTCTCGAGTATGAGTGAGGTGTGGGTACTCGGAGCGACCATGAGAAAAATGTCGACTACGCAGAAGAGGAGAAACGAAAGGAAGAAGAAGAAGAAGAAGAAGAAGAAGAAGAAGAAGGGAGGGGGGTAAATTAGAGAGAAAAAAATTTCAAAGGAAGAAACCGCCCTTGAAAACTCGTGAGAAATCTCAGGGTGAAGGAGAAGAAATTGGGATCCATTAGGCCTAAATGACTAAGGCGATGAATTAGTGCGTTGAAAATGGGTGGACTTCCATTCTGGAGAGATCCTCTCTCAAAACGGGAGACTAAAAGGGGATGGGATAACGTTCTGGGAGACTTATATATAGAATATCAAATATTAGGCCATTTTATCATATCAATGAGACATCATTTAAGTATCTCAGTGCTCTAGATACATCTGAGTGGGTTAGGTTCTGAAACCTCAATGTAAGTTTGCGAGTATACCAATAAAGTTCGCTATTGGCTTCCTTGAACGTGGCCTACGCTTTCTTGAATTTATAGAAAAAAGAAAATTTGGAAATTAAAAACGTGAAACCGTGATAAATAAACAATAATATTAACATCTGTAAACTAAAATTACTTAGGAGTTACTTAAAATCCTATGGAATAAGAAATTTTATGCTTATTGTAATGTAATTAAGCTAACACACATAACCTTCAGGACCGACAGAATAACTCCATTGACCGTATATATTTTTTGTTGATTATAAAATTGAGAAATATGATAAACTCATTTATTTAAGTATCTGTATGTTACTGTAAACCCAACTGCAATGTCCCCAACGGTCTAACAAATGATTTACGACATCCGTATTGGAAGTTGTCAACCACCCTAATGTCAGGAGGAGGGCGTGTACACGAATCATGGTCACCGAATCTAACGACGTGGACACGTGGTCGTTAGTTACTTCCGTTGGCGTAGACTGACGACGCTACTACGATGGAAAGGAATTAAAAAGAAAAAAAAAGCGCACTCTATCCATCCTTTTGTTGATTTCATTCATAAGAAAACAACTGGACTCCGCAAAGCTCCAGTGACTTTCTTCTTCCTCGGTAATCTTTTCATTCAGCATTTTTCCTTTTGTATGAGTTGCTCACCCAAAGCAGTTAACCACATAAATTTTATACAAACGACGGTAGTCACCAGAAAAGACCGATAAGGATCGTATTGGAACCAAGCAGCACGCGGATTTCCACCGTGTTGAGGCTATTTCAATTATCTCGGAAAGAGGAGCCGAGCAGGTGTCTGCCAGACATCGAGTGGACTCTTCCAAGTACCATATTAAGAGTAGGACCCGAAGGCGAGCGTCCCCTATTCTTCCGAAATAAAAGACCGTTAACAAGGTTTGCGTTATTAGAGGGGGTCTTTGCAAAGGGGTAGGAGGTAAAAACTCAAACGAGCGAGAATTGAACAGAAGTCCAGTGAGCAGCGGAAATGGTCACGCTACAGAAGCCCAGAGTAGAACTTAGTTGCATTTAAATGGAACCTCGAGAGTTCATTTGCTTCAACCTTCCCCACTTTCAGGTGGTGCGTGAGCACGAATGGCAAAGGGTTGCAAATAACCGAACATTATTTTCAAACCCCTTGCACATATGGGAGACTGTGTAGAACACTAAGATAATAAGGCTGGGGACGGAAATTTTTTTTCTTTCAGATGTTTTGTGTATTAGGCAAAAAAACTGCACAAGCCTAATCCATCCATCGTTTTGAACCAGCTTCCTTCCGTCCTTATCACGAGTTGATTCCGCAATTTTTAAGTGCAGTTCTATTAATCTGTCTCATTTTTACTGACTGCAGGATAACACTTGATCTTTACTAATTTGATAGTGACGCACCCTTTTTGACAATCACGTCAGGATTTTTTCACTAATCTACGTTTTGTCATGACTACTATTCAACCTTCTTGGAAAAAAAAGCCTGAAGACTAAGAAAGTTAAGCAAACAATTTCAAGGCGTTTCCCCGTAAGATTATGTATAAACACCCATTTTAAATTTTTAAATCAAATTCCAAAGCATATTTCCATTAGCACAAATATTATTGATAATCAAAAATATATATCCATTGTCAAATATTAAATTTTTATTATAGCTTTAACAAATTATTTTTCAATTTTAATTTGAAAGTCATCAATATTTTTCATCAAAAATTTTATTTAGTCTAAAATTCAACTAAAATAGAGAATTTCTTCAAATATCAAAAAATAAGCTAAACATTGAAGAAACAATCCCCAGATTTTTTGATGTTGATGGGGCTGTCTTATAAAAGAACAGCAAATCTTTTTATCTCCACTGTTAATCTTAAAGATTCAACAGAGGAATTAAAATAAGGTCCCAATTCATTTGACATTTGAGATGAAAGAATTTTGTTTTATCGTGGATAGCTACATCATCGGTAAAGAAAAATTTTTGTGGTGGCTTGCTTCTTTCAGTAGTTAATAATAATATGAACTTTTTTATTTTGAAAAATTTTTATATTCTAATTGTATTTAGAAATATATAATTAAGTTTATAAAAGAAGATATTCATATTACATTGAGATTTTAATGTCATTCACAAACAGATAAGCTGGTGTTTTTACAATTGATCTAACCGTCTAGGTCCTAGACTCTAGGAGATCGAGGCACTAAAAGTGTGGAACTTTTAAAGTATTGAAACCAGTTTTATCAATGAAGACAAAGAGATAGAGGATGGATCTTAGAGACATTCCTATTCTACTTTTTGATGATCTTTAAGAATCCGAAGTCAGAATTTCAAAAATCCAAAGTTTTTTATACACACACAAAAGAAATAGATCACACTCTGCGCGTGTACTTATAAATTTTGGTTTTTTGAAATTCTGACTTCGGATTCCTAAAGACCATCAAAAAGTAGAATAGGAATATCTCTAAGACCCACCCTTTGTCTTCATCGATAAAACTGGATTAAAAACTTTAAAAGCTCCATACTTCAGTGCCTCTATCTATTAAACAGTTGGATCAATTGAAAAAAACACTAAGAATAAAACATTTCTCAAATGTTGTTTACAATCTGAATATACCATTAAAACAGGGATTTCCATTGCACGTTTCAAAGTTGAAAATGGCGACTTTTTTTGGAAATGGAATACACATAAAAACCCCTCATATAAAAGTAGGATAATTCTTTTATTGAAAGCCCTCTGTCAGATTTGCATTTTAGAAGTTAGCCATTGGTTCACTTTTAGTGAGACATCCTGTACAAAGCTATTTAAAGTTTGTAAAATTTCAACTGTCCCAATAACGCGCGATTAAATGGGGTTTTAAAAGGCTTCATTATTAATGTCTAGTTGGAAATCGTTAAATGTGCTAATTTGCGTACATAAAAATTTGAAAGTAATCAATTTCTCCTACGGAAAATGATCACTTCCGGAATTACGTGTAAATAAACGTTGTTCTTTAAGAGAAATAATGATGTGATACATTTGGAAATATCAATGTCCTAAAAAATTTGTAAAATAATGAAAACATCTAAGGAAAACATTTTCAGATGTAGACCAGTGTTGTCTATTAATTATTTTAAAATACAATTTAGTGATATAGGTATTGAGTAGAGATACATAGCTGTAATTGGGATGGTCGGACAAACCACCAAAATATTACCTAATACCCTCATAGTCGTTTAATACGTAAAGCACATGTTTACACTTTTTCGACACTTTTTTTTTTTTTTTTGTCACAGCCAGTTGAAACAGAAGCCAAGGCGCGTTGATATCATTAACTAACAATAAAATGAGGCAATGAAAGTTTGCATGTCCTTTGTGTTTCCTTTAGATGTGATGCTTCTTCGATCAACGGACTAATTAGAAAATGTCTTCTGTTAGAATTCTTACCGGGAAGCTTTTAATAGCCAATAGCAGTAAAAAGAGTATAGCATTTAACAAAGACAAAAAATTCTAAAAATGCACTACAGCTTAGAATACCATTGTACAACCACAACAAGTGCTATAAACAAACCCCCATTTAAGAAAATTGCAAGCACAGTGTAAACGCTTCACGAGGGAGGGTTGACGTTGGGTTAAAAATAAAAGGCGCATCTGCTGGCTTTTTTTTCTTTTTTATCTCGAGGATCGTGTGTGTGCAATTCAAATGGATTCCTTTTCTCTTTTCACCCCTTTTTTCCTCCTCATCTTCTTTTCTTTTTTTTCTCTCCATTGTGTAAAAGCAGCAGCCGCACCTGTTGCATCATCCAAGAAATGCCGATGCATTTGCACGGCGGCGGCGTCGACGGCGTCACCACTTACGGCGATGAAGATGATGATGCGTTGCGACACCTGACGGTAACACACCCCGCGTTGTAACGCCACGCCAATTAAATACGGCGTCGGTGAGCGCGTGGCATTGTCGATGGGGCTTCACCTGCGCGTTCCCTCTTAGGTGTTTCATTGTCCATTACGCATGCGTGAACGCCCGGCTCCAGCCTTTACATTGCTCTTAAAAAGAATTCTTTCCCCCCATTTATATGAATTATGTGCTGCTCCTTCGTTCTTCATTTCCAAACAACGCTCCATCGTCATTCATCAAGCCATAGCTGCACATGGCGTGAGAGCCGGAATGCAATCCATTTATAATATGTATTATTATGTTCAGAATATTTAACCAAATTCCAGATTATTCGGTGTTTTATTCTAATGAAGTAATTTACAGTCTACAATATAATTGTCTATTTAATTTCTTGGAACTAGCCTAAATTCTAAATTTTCAGAGATTTGGATTTTACATTACAGATATTTTATTCAATATTTTTCCACATATATATTTATTAAATTAAATTTTATTTCTTTATTTCATTGGACTAAATCTAAAATTTCTTTCTCAGCTGACTTTCTCCAACTTTACACAATTTCAGCGCGCTAAATTATGTTCCACGTCACAATTTTACCATAAAGAACGCGAACGCATCTTGTTATTTTTTTTTTAAGACATGTATGAAAGGATCCTGCAGTACACAACGTATGAAAACTTTAGACATAATAATAATAGGAAAAATAGGAAAATGTTCACACAATAGACCAAGGCTGCATTTGAGCATTCCACATATATGTATTCTCCCCTTCCATCCTGACACTGTCCACTAAAACTTAACATCTATAATAGAATTTATAATAAGAATAAATAAAAATAAAACTCCATAGTACGAGAAAGAGTAAAAAAAATATAAAGGAACATTTTTGTTTTGCCGATTAGGTGGTTGGTAGCACTGAATCACAAATATTAATCACTAGCAGAGGTACCCGGCGTTGCCCGGGATAATTACACTTTTAGGTAAAGAGAACAATCTAAAAAAAATAAATTATAACTCCCAAATGGTTAAATAATAACTCAATACAACACAGAGCAAAGGCACTATCCATTCTACGAAAAATACGAAAAACAGGAAGTCTAAGTGATACACCGGGAATTTATCTAAACACTTCTTGAATTGCCTCACCATTGCAGAGCATCACCAGATTATTTTACTCAAGTTTTTCTTGCCCTTGACGTAGAAGCTCTTATATTCTCTTGCTCTATTCGAAACTCCCGTTGTTCAGATGTTTCAAATGCCCGTACAGCTTTTTCTGTTTTAGTTGCAGAGTTTCTCTAACCAATACTCGTTCTTTCGCTTTCCATTCCAGACACATAAATTTTTGATAGGGCGGCTCAAGGGAGACCCGCCTGACTCCTTTGCCTCATCAATAGACGCTGCCTTATTAATTTTCTGTCACCGCATGATCATTTTATGCTCATTATTAATAATTCTTGGAAACGAACGTTCAATAATCGCATTATCAGCATCTCAGTTTCCAAAATATACAGAATATAGAAAAAAAATATTTTTATGAAATGTTTGGATCTAATGTGCTAGCAAATAAGCAAGGTGATAACCCCGGCGAGGCTCGGACTTTTTTTTGGATTAAATTTTGCAATATCTTAAAAATAAACACATGAAAACGCTTAGAATAAAAAGAATAAAAATTCTTAATGAAAATTCGAAAAAAATTTTTTTTAAAGGCTCAATGGATGGACCTCTTCAAGGATTCCACTGCTAGTCTAAATAATTTGTTACTCAGGTAATCTTACTTTAATGTTGTTGCAATTCCCTTTCTTCTCTCGATGTCTTGAATCAAAACTTGGCCATTCATCTCTTTGTGTAGTCTAGCGATCGCCGTTTCTTCTATTGACATGCTTACCGTTTGCTCAATACAGCACAGAGCTAAAGGAGTGCTTCCTCTGTCGTCTTTCCACTCTTTCTCAATAGTCTGCTAACTCTCCATTATCTCCAGTTGCTGATCATTTTTAAAGATTTTCAAGAAATTTTTATGTACTAAGAACTCTTTTTTTCTAAGAAAAGCCTGAATGACAGGAAACTTATCTATATTGCACAAACTTTGCCTTTCATTGTTGGTCATGAGATATATATTTGTGAATTGCGTGTTGATACCATTGTTGATACCTATTGTTGGTCATGAGATATTTCTCATTAATATGCTCTGCCAAAACCATGAATATCGATTTTTTATCGATAATTATTATTTTTCCGAAATCTGAGGTAGACAGTGACCTTCCTCATGCTTTGAAGGTCATGTATGCGAAATTTTATCAAGAACGGAATAAAACTGTAGATTTGTATAAAAAAACAAACAAACCCACAAACAAACATCCTTCTTTATATATATAGATAGAAGATAAACTGAAATTGTCTTTGTATGTTGAGAGCAGTGTTTATTGCCTAGCGCTGTTTGGTAGTGATGTCATGTCGATTCATATGAATGCACCATTATCAAGACTGCATTAAGGTAGAAATGAAATCAATCATAGATTTTATTCATTAAGACGAGATGACATCTGTGGAATGCAAAACTATTTGCAGAATGCAATAACAATATGATGAGAGTTGTCCTTAAACTTAAAGCAAGGCCTATAAATGGATAAATCATTTTAAAAATGGCTGCATCTCCCTCTGCGATGAAAAGCGTTCAGATTGGCCTTGCACTTTTAGTTCATTACATTCCTAAAAATGAGACGTTAAATAACGACAGCTATTTTGGGTACTGCTGCAAGGTCTTAAACTGAAAATCAAGTCCAAGATGGGAAGGAAACTTTCAAAGGGCATGTTTTTGCTTCAAGACAATGCTCCTCCTCATGAAGCTGGGAAAAAAAGTTCAGTGCATTACAGTTCTTGCTACGGAGTTTTGGAACACCCATTCCTCTGTCCTGAAATGGATTCCAGTTTCATCTTTTTTGGTCCATTGAAAGAACCTGGATGAAGAAGAACCAACTTTTTTTTTTCCAGGACGGAATTCAAAACTTTAGGTAGGTTAAGGGATGACCAAATGTGAAGACTATGAGAAAAAAAATTAATAGAAATTTTAATTTTGTTTATTTTGTTTAAAAAGTTTAATTTTTTCAAAATGCCCCTTTACTTTTGACTCTCTCTAGTATCAATTTTTAATTTTTTTAAATTTATTTTTGGTTTAGTCAAGAGTTTATCAAAATTCAATCTCTTCACGTTTATTCATATTTTGATCAACTTGTTCAAAGGAAAATTATTTTATTCTATTTGTTTATCCAAGATAATGAAATTTATTTTATAAATTATGAACAGGAATGTAGAGCATTGTTGAACATGTATTTTGAACATTTAATGGCAAGGCTCGTTTTGTCATGGAATGATTCATACCTCAATATACGTATCTAAAATTGACTTATTTTTTTAATTTTAACGAAAAATTTAAAATATTTAAATAAACAGAAAGTATTTATTTAATTATTCATCGTATTAAAGGAAAAATGTTATTAAAGAAAAAAAAAGGTTAAATTTTATAATCCACAGGTTTGCTTATCTTAATTATAACTGTATCTAACATTATTTAAATGGTTCACAATTCTTTTTCCCTTAAATTTGCTTAGTATACAGACATTCTCCATGAAGGTACCTTATGCATGAGCAGTATACTGACAAAACAGACCAACATTTTATGGAAAACCTGACATGATCTTTGTTTTTTTGAATTTGGCACCCTCAAATTATTCAAGAGCAAGTGTTATCCTGCAGTCCGTAAAAGTCATGTAGAAAACGTTATTATTACCATAATTATTAAGAATGTAAAAAAACAAGACCAGTGCACCATCATGTTCTTTTTTTTCTCGTTAAGACAAATTATTTTTTAATCAAATGTTATTGCACGCGCGCATGCCTGAAAAACAACCCACAAAATTACATCTACAGAATACAAAATTACATAGATTTCTATTACTCTCAATTACCCTGGAAATTATATACTGATACTGGTAGGAAGAGTGATACAGACAAGGTGCCATTTAAGAAAGGGTAGAAGCACGGCATGTTCCGTTATTTAATTCAATCTTAATTTATCGGTTTTAACAACCGCTCTCAGCACGCTGTAACGAATCGCGAGCCAATTCGAGTTCAAACCAATTCGATTTTCCTGCAATTTCTTCTTTTCCTTTTTAATGAGAGCACGAGATGCGACTGATTTCAATCGATCGAACATCTGTTGGAGCGAACGCGCCGGGGTCTTTTAACAGGGAGGAGGGGATAAATTAGAGATGACCCTCAAGATGTATAAAAAACACAGATAAAGGTAGGGGATTAAAGAAGCGCTAGTGTCTTCTCCACAGCTCTACCACGAGGGCTATAAGCGAAAGACGCCGTCCCCCCGTCTCTCATCTCTCTATGTCTCGGGTGTTTCGCCACCTGTTTGGCGGTTGAGAGCCGACGCGTCTTCATCACCTGTTGGCGGAGGTGCTTCATCCACCTGGCGCGCGCTCACGAGTTCTCTTTCGCGACCCCAAAATGAGCCACCCACAACCGACCTTCACCCCCTCCAAGGTCCGATTTCCCTTATTTTCGTCGGAAAAATGCACCGTTAGTGAGAAATAAGGGCCTCGAGCTGGTGGCGATGAACAAAAGGATTCTGAACTGCGCATGCGCCTATTTCAATAGCTAGACGTTATGGAAGGGGGAAAAAAAAAAGAGAAAAGAAATCGTGTCGGAAAACGAAAACAATGGTATATTACATGAAATGAGAGCCGAAATGCATTTTTAAGAAATTATTTCCTTCTTCGAAAGGAAAAAAAAAAGTTTCAAGCTTAAATGCGAGATGCGAGTGAAATTTCTTAGCAGTTAATGTGCATCTTTCAATAACAGCAATATTTCACATGAAATAACCGAAAAGGTGATTTTCCCCATTGTGTGCATAAGTTTATTCAAACATTGAAATTCTGACCTAATATTGCAACAGTAGCTGTAATTTGCTGAAGTTTACAATAGATGAATATCATCGTCGTCATGTATATAAATTCCGTTTTAAGTGTTGAATAAAATGAACTGTCCAAGATAATCAAACTTAATACTTTATTACAGTTCTTTACGGTAAACTTAATTTTTATAATAAATGCAATACGACGACCGTAATAAACGCTTAAACGTTACCGTACTTAAACGTTATAATTACATTATTTTCCAATTATATCTAATTCTGTTACATAACTTTTAATAATTATTAACCCTCAGACGTGACGAACTTCAAAATCCTAATTATTAATAAACGTTTATATGCACAGATGCTCAATGAATCGTGCACAGCAAACGAAAATGACAATCCATTCATTCTCCTGTACAAATGAGCGCCTAAGTGATTATTGCCATCTCGACATGTTAAAGTCCGCATTTTATTTTACGGTAAAATTAGTCACATAACTATGGATGCATGGCTAAAAAAATCATTCCGTAACATGTACATAGAGGAAAAATGGATGGACCGAATGGAGGGGTCCCGCCGGGGCAGCAGAGCGTCGAGCGGGAAAAGCGGTTTCCCTCGCATAACTGTTGCGCCGAACGGAAACAGCTGACGATGGTCGGTCGGTCGATGGTTCGAGTCAATGCTCAGCAAAACAACTGTTTACAATCGACTTTTTTTCTTCGCGGTTAAGTCCACTAATTGCGACGAATGTAGTTTATCGAGAAACCCTATGGTGGTTTATAGCATTTATGAGGATCAGCTGCTGGCACATCATTGATTGACAATTGAAAGGAATTAATTTCCCGAGAAATTGCTACGAAACACACGGATTGGCGGGGCAATCATGTGATACCAGAAGGGGGAAAGGGACTCGATAATTACTTATAAGAGACACTGAATTATCTCATTTCTTATTCAATAAAATGCGCAAAATATTTTGAAAGGTATTTTGAAATGCGATTGCTATATCAGAGATTCTGAATACATTCGTGAGTTCAGCACTAATTTCCAATTTTATATGTTAAAGTGATTATTTTTTGTTTTGAAAAAAGTACAGACTTAAATTTGTAACAATCAGGATTTAAAGTAACTTCATTAAAGTAATGCGATTATTTATAAATAAATTTTCCTAGCAAGCTTACCATAAGAGATAATGGCCAATTGAAAAAAAAAAAGATTACCAGAAAACTATGGCAAAAGAATAAATATTTAGGCCTAATAATATACAAAACAGTATTTTGGCAGCCTTTCAAGTGGAAAATTCCTTTTCCTTGTTATTTACAAACGATACATATTTCTGATTAGAAATTGGTGATTTTATAAAAATCCTTTAGTTTCGTATTTTATATATTAGGTAAGAAAACAAGGACCTAATTTAAACAGATCCGAAGGCTGTAACAAATCAAGCTGAATAAACAATTTGTAATGGTCAGAATGTTTTGTATTTTAATGAAATTATAAATGCTAATGTAACTATTCATGTCTAGAAGAATAAGTAAGTACTCAAAAATAGATAAAGATCTGCGATGGTTTTCGAATGCGACAGAACAACAAACAAATTAAATTTCACAGATGGAAACAATTTAAAACAAAGAAAAAGAAATTAAATCTGGCAAATGCTAATTCATTACGTAAATGATCCAAAACCACTGAAGAAATTGTGTAAGCACAAGAAAGAAAAGGCAGGGACTTTCCATTTTATTATTTTTTTCTTTCGGCTGAAGGCAAGGACAGGTCCGTTGTGTAATTAGAAAGGACTTAAGCCGGAAACTACTTATCAACTCCTCTGCACAATCTTAGTCAGCTACACAAAAGCTCACGATTTCCCTTTAATTTCTCCCATTTCATTAAGCTGAATTAAAATAAAAAAGGAACATGCACATATACAAGCTAAAGAAAACAAAAAACAGCGTACGTCATCAATAATAAGCAGACCTGAATGAAATTTCTCATCGATTATACAGGGCTAAATGGAGAAATGCATTAAGAATTACATAAATAAAAAAATTATCTTGCTTGTGAATTATATTATAAGAAAATAAATAAATCTTTATACGCACTGTATTATATCTTAACTGATATACCACTGTAATAAGGTCAGGCAATAGTTAACCGAGTGGCTGATATTTAAATGAATTAAGAAATTAAAAAAAAAACCCAAAAAACACATCATTATGAGATCTTATGGTGTTATTTAGAAATGCTTTCTCTTATGAAATGCAAATTTCACTTCTGATTTACCGTGCGAATTTAGAATCGTCAGTCCATTAAAAGATAAAGCCGTGAAAAAACTTTTACCAAAACGCATTACTTGAAAATGACGACGCATCCGGATGAGAGTAAAGCACCTGTTAAATTTAAGACAATTATTTTTAGCACGATGCCCAGATAATAAGAAAGCTAAGAAATAGATCTCATCTGGAACTGCTAGTAGATTTAAACAATCTAGTTAGGAATGGTAAGTTAATATTTATATTTCCACATAACTTCTTTTAAAGGATTTCTGCGTTAATGTTACGAAAATTCAATTCAGAGTGCATCCTTTCTCTTTGTTTTCTTGTTCTCTTTAGCTAAATTGAAGGAACAAGTTTAATGAATAAAATGTATCAATAACACATAGCTACTTCGGCTCGGATGACTTTAGGCTTCTTACATAAAATTCATTTTTATTAGAGAATGAAGGAATCCAAATGCTATTTTACCCTCCTATCTTTCCACTCAGGTAATTCATTAAAAATAAGACTGTTTACTCGTAATAAAGGCTATATTAAAACTAGATGTAAAACTAATTACATTCACATCAAGTCCACCATGTAAGCTAAAACAGGAAAAAAAAAAATCACTTTTCAAATAATAAACGTTAAGATCAAATATTTAAAATACGATAAGGAAAATAAAAATCTCTCAGCACAAAGCAAATTGATAACTAAAATTTTACTTAAATTAAATATCAGGTTACATTATGTTTTGAATTTCTTTCTTATAAATCTGTTTGGGTTTTTAGTGGTTATTGTGAGATACTCACTTAAGAGTTTTTTCAACTTTCTTGATACAGTGATTTACTGAAAAGCTCACTTTAATAATTTAATTTTGTTTATTAAATTAATGAATCTTAGTTATTATGTAGAGAGATTTTACTTATTTAAAATGTTTTAATAAAATTCATCCCAAGCAGGTTGATCTAAAGAATGTCAACCATTAAATCATTTGAGTCATTTTATTAAGTGCGAACCTTGCTCAAATAAATTAATTTTCACACAACAGACAACGGCATAAAATTAATGTCAGACACGGAAATGTTAATGAATATGGTATAGAGATAAGCAATAAGTTGTATGAAATAATTTGTGCTTACTGCTAATAAATATATTATACAACCATCCTGTAATAATCACAATTTTATGCGTTTCAGGTTATACAGGGTACCATAAAAGATTTGCACCATAACTTATTTAATAATTTTTGAACGTAATGACTATCATTGTATCGTTTAACGCATGTTACAAAGAAACTCCAAAAGAAAATGATATATTCGTTTATTGGAGAGACAGCTTATAAAAGACGCTAGCATCGACAAAACAAA
>JAHWFO010060970.1:7598843-7646634 GCA_023313115.1 Rhysida immarginata
GTAATAAATTTTTAAAAGTGTGAAGTTCTTTTGTAATCACCCTGTATTTATGTTTATTTTTATCTACTTTTCATATTATAATTTACGGAGGAGAATTTTCATAACTTAATTGTCAATATAAGTTTTTCCTCTTTTTATTTATTTATTTATTTATTTATTTATTTATTTATTTAATTAATTAATTAGTGAGTACAACAGCACCCGAACGGGGCCAGTATGGCCAATCGACCGACATGTTAGGTCCCCGGCGGATACTGAAAAAAGAATGTGAATAATTTCAAAGATATAAAAAAAAAAAAAATAAAAAACAAAACAAAACAACAAACAACAAAACGTTAACTGCTGTTAGCATTAAGAGCATTAGATAATAACAAAATTTCAATTTCTTGTTAAATAAATTACTAGAAGGTAGGTTACGAATAGTTTCAGATAGGATTGACCAATTAACTAACACCAATATAAGAAACGCAGCGACGTTGATAATTACTTGTACAAGAGGGAGTCTGATTAAATTGACAGAGCCTGTTGAGTAAGAGTGGAAATTATTATGAGAATTAATAACAATGGAGAGGACAAATTTAAATGATAATTGATAGCTTTATAGATAAATAGACAGGTCTGTAAAATATAGATATGATAAATAGTCAAAATGCCTAAAGGGATAAAATAGGAGGAGACAAAGTTGGGTTTACGAATTTTTAATAAAATTCTTAAAAACCATTTTTTAACTGATATAGATGTTTAAGATTAGGTGCTGAGGTTGAACCCCAGAATTGAATTCCATAATCATAAGGTTAATAAAATGAAATCAAGTAAATAATTTAAACGTGATATCAACTCTTGCTTTTTATTAAGAGTCGTCAACAGAGAATCAGTTTGACAGTTCCAAGATAAATCATGCGTTAAATTATATTTAAATATTTAAATTCATTAGTTTGCAAAATTAACTACGAATTGTAAGTTATTTGTAGGTCGTTAACAGTAATTAATTTGTTATGCTGATACAAGATCATATATTTACTTTTCTTTAAATTAAGCTGCATAGAATAAAATCCAACATTAAGGGTGGCAAACGTTGTATTAATGGAATTTTTTCTATTTAAAAATTTTCTTCTTTCTTTTTAAATTCAAATCGTGTAACCGAGTTGATTCTTATTCATATTGAGTATTAATTGAAAACGAGTTGACTAAGAAAATTCCCGATTTTCAATTCTTGAGAAAAATCTCAGGAATTTGATGTATGGAATAAATATTGTATTATTTGGTAAGAGTTTTTATTTAAAAAAATCCCATAATGCAAACTCTCTTCCTGATCTCTTAACATCCTCATATTGACATTATTTATTTGCCCCTATAAATAAGCTACAGAGTTCGGACCATGAAAGCGTATTAAACAGCTTCAAATACTAAACGTTTATTTATTCTCCCCATCAGCTCAGTCAATATTGAATTATGCAAAATCCAATCTACCAATAACCCATAAGTCTTTAATTACATCTAATTGAACGGAAATCCAACAGAGCATCAAAAAAGCGCGAACAACGCTCCAGATATTTATTCCCACGATTAACTCGTCCCATTCGTCAAAATTAAAAAGAAGAAAATGAAAGAGAAAATTCCATTGGAGAGGCGCCTCATTAGCTCCCTATTGAACGCAACACAGGTTCCGATCGGCAATTATTTGTGGGCAAAGGATGACAACGATGACATCTGATGACAACGCGACACGGGCGCGAGCGCCTTTAGGCATCGCTGGACACTCCCTTGTCACTCGGCTCGTCAGCACGGAGACTGATGAGCCATCCACATCAGACACGTTTCCAACATTTTCCTATTCGAAGGTTTTGATATCATTTCGCTGACCGGAGAGACATCGGGAGTCGCTCTTCTATGGTTTCAAAAAAGCAACAACTGATTCATTGGATTAAAAAAAAAAAAAAAAAAAATCGTCGTTCACTCGAATTTATTTTTTCGATAAAATATCTAACTTTTTCTTTAATATTGCCCTGAAATAAACAGGCAACACTTAAAATAATGTAACATACTTCATCACAGATGTCGCAATCAAGGATTAAATTACAGCTCGCTATTTGTAAAAGACTATTGTACATTTCCGCTATCGGTTGGAATATCTTGCAATTCAGTGTACGGTATAAACGCGAGAAATTTTAAACGTGGCAGGCAAATATTCTCTTTTCTATCTCTATTATTGCTTAAAAAATAGAGGCATTACTTCCTCAGACCTTCTTGTGCGTCGATTGTTGTTTGGAAATCTTAATCAATAAACTGTTCCGTTCCGTGCTGCATATAATTTTCGACTGTTAAATCGGAGATTGTGGTGTTCAGTAAGACAGCAGTAGATCCTGTCGCCTTATTGTAACTAATTTCTATATTTTTAAATAAGTTTGCAGAAGACAGAATGAAAAGACGGTCTATAGTTTACGAATTTTTATTATTTAACTTTATAAAATCACGCAAATGTTCAATCGATTGCATTTATGGAATTTAAAGATATTAATTTTTTTTTTTTACAGTAAAGAGATTATATCTCTAATAATTTTTTAACAGAAGCGCTTTTATAGATATTCCTAGAATTGTAATAAAATGATTATATGTGGATCTTCAAAGTGTTCCTGGAATCGACGCCTAATGTTGGAAAAAATATAACCGTGACTGGGCAATTATGTCATAAGTTGGTAGCGTCTATAACGTCAGAGCATGGCTGGCATCACTTTCTCATACCTCTTCGATCCTATAACAGCACTTTGACGTGGCTTGAAAAAACAAACGGCGACACGGCAGTAAACAATGCATATTTTAAATGGCACATGTTTTTCGTCTTTCAAGTGTTAAGTCTTAGCGATGAAGCAGCTGAAGGTGGTTTCGAAGAACGAATTCCAAGAAAATTTTCAAAAATTTATGAATATTGGCAAAAGTACACTATTTAGCCGCTGAAGAAAATTTGAAGAAATATATTGTTATTCCGTCTGCGGTGAATTTTATTTTTGCAGCGACCTCGGACACTAATTTTCTTTGAATAGCCTATCTGCACTTATGTACTTCTGATGGTGCTTATTCAACAATTTGTATACAAGCTTAAAAACAAAAGTTCTTGATTTTAACTTTTCCGAGACACAGCTGTACAAATTAGGCATTATTGGAAGGTTTAAAATAGCATCCATGAAAAGAAACCCTATCTAGGAGTCGAACTTCCAGAATGGTGAAGATAAAAAATTGCTTGTCCTTTATGTAAGAAGACAGAAATGTCAACACAAGAGCCTGTTCGCGCGAAGCATTATGGATAATATAATATAATATAATATAATATAATATAATATAATATAATATAAAGGGCTTAAGAGTATTCCATCATTTTCGGCAAGATTGTCATGTTTAGAACTGATTGTATGATTTAGAACTTGAAAACCAAAATTAGTCCGACAGTGAAATGAATTGCAGAATGGCAATTCCTGTACGAAGATGGCGAACAGTTAAAGAACATCTTCCCTCTTTCTAGTCAGGATACACATTAGGCATATTTCTGTTCAACCACTAGAGGCACTATCCAATTGGTATGCGCCTAGGCGTCGCTCGTTAAGTATTCTTGAAAATTTCAATGAAAGTCAATAGGTAAATAAAGTTTATGTTTTGCTAGTTAGATAAGAGTAAAGACTGTGAATCACTGAGACGTCTCAGGCAATTTCAACAATATTATCTAACAATTGTAAGACAATGTTTATTTAAAGACAAAACTTTGCAGTGACCAGATTATCTACAGGTATTGGAAATTGAAACTGAAACACCTGGTAGAAATCCAAAATCTTTATTTAATAAGGTGTTGGGGCACCGTCGGCAGCCAGCACAGCAGCAACACGTCTTGGGAAGGATCGGTAGAGGTCCTGCACAGTTTGCACCCCAAACCATTACTGATCCACCCATTACTGATCCACCTCCGTGTTTGACTGTGGCTGCCAAGCAGTCTGGGTTGTAGGCATCAGAGGGGCTCCTCCAGACGAATACCCTCCCTGTTGTTTGGAAGACAGTGTAGCTGGACTCATCCGAGAATATGACGCGTTTGAGGTCATCCAACGTCCAGGTTTTATGCGTCCGGTACCACTGAACCCGCTTGGAGGCATTTGTACTACTGATGAAAGGCTTCGGTATAGCAACCCTGCCATGGATGTTGGATTTATGCAGGTAACGACGGATTGTCTTCGTGCACACAGGTTCCTGGAGGTGTGTATTCATTTCTGCGGTGATTTCTGCTGCGGTTGTTTTCCGCTTTCGTGCAACAATCCTGGTCAATGTCCTGACGTCTCTTTCCGACAACTTCCGTTTTCTCCTGCAGTTGCTCCTCCTGGACGTGGTTCGTCCTTCCTGTTCATATGCACACATCACCCTGGATACTGTAGCACGTGAGACATCACAAAGTGTGGCAGTTTTGGACACAGATGCACCTGCTAGACGCGCGCCAACAATCTGCCCTCTTTTGAAGTCGGATATGTCTCCCATTATAGCGCTCTGCACAGACAATTTGAAGCTTACTATCGAACTTTTCTACTGGAGTGACTACCAAGAACTCTGACACGTAATTCATTGATATGCATACGATTAATTACCTAGCAGAAGGTTCTATTCAGCCCTGGGGGTATCCAGTGCTATTTGCGAAGGTGTTTCAGTTTCAATGTCCAATACCTGTACTTCTTAGCTTGGAATAGCGACGATTTTGGACTATTGAAAATAACTGAGCGGGAAACTAGTTAAAAAGAAAAAAAGAAAAAAAGAAAAAGATAAATCGCAGAAAGAATAATAAAAAAGTACTTTTACCCCATTAATTAATTTTGCAATCACTTAATTATAAAAGTGGAATATGAAACAAAGATGACACAAATATAAAATTCTGTTAAGAGAGGCAATCGAAGAATACGCTTATTATTTTTAAGGAAAATGAAATCATTTTAATTTTCTAAGAAACCTCTAGAAGAAAGTGAAAAAACAAAACCTCCACTTACAAGACAGGAAGCTCGAGGGAGGAGACAAAGAAAAAGAACACCATTCACTTTATGGGGCAAGAAAATAAAAAAAAATGAGTAAAAATTAGAATAAAACATGTAATGCATAAATTTGCATTCATATGTTTGCATATATTAAAAAAAAACAATGCCATTAAAACTGTAGTATGATGAGAAAAATTCCGATGAGAAAAATCGTCTGTCAGCAAAACGATTGGACCAGAGAACGAGGAAAAAATACACCAAAATAATAATTATAAACAACATCGCAATAAATAAAAAGAAATTAAAAAAAGAGGGAAGAGGAGGACAAGAGGGGTTTCGATTACAATAGGCACTATTTGGGATCGTCATTATCAGGTATAAAAAAGGAAAAATGATCGAGAAATCGTTGTTGTCAACAAAGTCTTCTTTTCTCTCTCTTTGGTGGCGAGCCTTTTCTTCGTCTTTCATGCGTAGGATTTGAACACGCAGCCCAGACGGTTCCACCCGATGCGCCCGGAGCAGGAAAGAGACAAACGCCTTTCGGTGAACTATTCCTTCGCCATTGTAAATGCAGTGAAATAAATGAAAATTGCCATAAATTAGAGAAATCATACATAGTTTCGTATTTAATGAAGGAAAGAGAGAGATACTAGATTTTTTATTAAATTAATATTTACATAGGAGGGGCCACTATACAAGAATGATCCTAAAAGCCCTGCTAGGATGTAGTCATCTATTTATAAAACGGATCTCCACAAAAATTAAAATTATTTTTTTGCATAATTTATAAATACTTAGAATGCTAAGTTTAACTGTAGCTACTTTTTATGCAGAATATGAAAGTGTGACATTATTCTTTTATGCGACGATATTTAGAAAACCGTTTCATGTGAACATTAATATTCAACACCTCCATATAAAAGCGTAAATAAACATATAGAATCTGTTTATTTATGCTCAACTGCTCAACCTTACTTTTCAAAAGTGTATGTGGACTATAACGTACGCGGATAGCAGTAGCAGAACGAAATAGGAAAGATGAATATTCAAGTAAATATGTGCATAAATCTACAAAAATTAAAAAAAAATCTTATTTAATTTATCATTTAAATTCAATTTTATTTAAATAAGATTTTCCTTTTTACAGTTTCAAATGCTAGAAGAGTCAGTGTGTGTAACTGTTTTCTCTTGTTCCATATGGATGGACTCTAATGGTGCATGAATATTAATAACAGTTTGTTCTGCAGGACTTAAGATTTACATTTCAAGAGCAAATTGGAAAAGGAAAACATATTTAGATCAGCTGTTCAAGTGAAAGAGAAACTAAGAAATGAACTTAACAACGTAATTGTCCCAAGAAGTGTCAACGAGAATATTTCCCAATCGGCAATCAAGGTGTTTGTCTTATTTCTGAGATTTTTATTCTTTCTAAACGCCTGCTTGACCTTGCAAGTGAATGACATTGCATTTCATTTTTTAAATGTAATTTATGTAATAAAATTAAAATAAAACGAAACGTATATTGCTTCAATAAAAATTAAATACGCAATAAAATATTTTATGTACTTAAGCAAATGAGCTTCGAAGCATGTATTTTAAATAAGAAGAGAATTTAATATGACGAAGTTTTAGTTTACGGAATTCTGTCTTAAAACAAGTCTTTTTTTTCCCCCGCCTAAAAGGTCGATATAAAAATAGACGAAGAAGTTGTTTGAAACTCCGAAGAAGTTCATTTAATGAGGCTCGTCGATCGTTAATCATCGTCCATCTTTTCTTTGTGTGGATGACAAAAATAACGATTGTCAACCAAAGGACTCCACGGCAATTAATGTAAGGTTTTAGCAGTGTCGCAATTCTTGTTCTCTTTTAAATTGGCCTTTTAAAAGTCGACCAATAGAGACGACATTTGAATAATTAAAACCGCATGTCCTATTCAATAAGTTCGTAAGGGAATAAAAAAACGGCGTCTACTGAACATCTTAAAGCAGAAATTATTTTGAGAGAGTTTCAAGAAATCAGGAGAAAAATTTTATACAAATTTTGTAATGATTTACTTTGAAGCTTGTTTTTTTAAAAAATACAAAAAAAACAAACTAATTTACAAACAGTAAACAAAAGTTTTGAAATCCTTATCAGTGTAGTTTACAACAGGCGTAATAATTTTAGAGCTATTTAAATATTTCCTTTAAAGGTTTAAGTATTCAATTGATAATAACTCTACTCCTAATGAAACTTAAATTTTAAACAATAAATTTACATTCTGCCAGCTTAATGCTAACATTCCATTGTATACTTTTAAACAATTAATTTCGTTTTCTCGTTTAAGACAAATGCCGTCGGTATTTAGATTGAGATAGTCCCTTTCTAATCTGTCAACATGGTTATAACAAAAGAAAGCTGTTATTAATACCAAATGCTATATATCCTTTTGTCATTTAGACACTGAAGTTGTTTACTAAGCGGATATATCGAAGAGTTTACCACGGTCGAATGAGCCAGTCGCTCGCCCTCACACAGCGATAAATGAGAAGAGACGAATAATTCCAAGAAACAGAGATACACGATTAGTTATTTACAGGATAATGAAATGGCAATAAATCATTGCACCAATAGAATAAAACAAAAACTGAAGCGAGATCATCTTTTACAAGGAAAGATTCGGATGTTATCCGGTTTATTTTTTTTCGTTTTTGCATTCAGTGATTGGTATTTTCTAGAAAGCTTTCTTAAAACAGCCGGGGTTCGTTTTTTTTTGTTTGTTTTTTTTTTAGAAAAATGACTTCCTTCACCTACGAAAAATAATACATATATAAAGCTGTGCGGGAAATTTAATTTGTCTCTATTACTTTCTTTATTTGGTCAATGCTTTAGGAAAAGCTTTAATAAATTCAAATCTTTAACTGTCTGATGCGCGCTGAAACTTTTTCCAACAATAAAGACGCCTAAATCATGGATGAATAAGGCGTAGCCTAAATTCATATGGTTAGCAAGTAGAGAATGAAGTTAGTGCAAGTGATGAGCCAGGATATGAAAATGAATTATGAAAATTTAGATAATCAAACGCTTTTAATCGTAATTGCAATCGCTCAGTTCTAATGGCGCAGTTTCAGTTTCAAATAATTAACACACATACACATTCATCCGGATGCAACCATAGGACGTAACCTGTTGGCGACCGTCGGACTTTTTGAAAACACCTTAAGTGTTACTCAGAATTCCACGTTTGTATGTGTAAAGTGTAAAATATGTATAAAGCCAGCTGCATCGTATACGTGAAGATAAGGGGTTCCTTTGGTAAATCATGTTCTTGTACAAAGCCTGCTTTCCTACAAATGTATTTCAGGGAGGATCAATCAACATAATGTACACAGAGATCTAATTGCTGGTAAATTTTTAATTTTAAGCTTCCCTCAGAAGATTGGGGGACGGGGGGGGGGACCATCCATTGGCCTCCTAGGTTGCCTGATATAACCCTACATTTTTATTCTTCCCATAGGGATATGTGATGCTCTTATAAACCGTGTCTAAGATCACGAATCAGTGATGCAATAACAACAATTGATGCTTCCATGCTTGCAAGAAGTCGAAAATCCTCCGCAAAACGAATGTTGCACACGTCAAAACGCTCACAGGTAGAATGTTTGAATTACTAGAACGAATTAAAAATTAAATAACTTAATATTAGCAATATTAAGAATTGCCAAAAGATACAATCAGTTATTTAATTCAAAGTGTGCAATACAAGAACCATATTACATTAAATTAAATTTTTTCCCACCTTATGTAGTTTTCTTGAAAGTGATGTTGGAAATGTGCCAGGGACTTTATGTATACCCTGTTCGCTTTGAAGAGCGGAATTCACTACTTGTGCACTCACAATGACATAACTAGCTGTCCTTGTCACGTGAATGCAATTGGGGCCGGAAGGCTATTCGCTAACTAGTCATTTTATCCCCAAATCCGTGTTCATTATATATGCACACAAACCATTACAAATTCTGTGAAACAGTAACGAAGAGTTAGAAAGTTTTGAAAGAGATAAAATTAATCTATTTGAGTATGTTTCTCTAAGTCCTTGAATATACTGCATATTCCGCAACTTTTATTCTGCTAAAAACTTTAATCAAAAGATAGTAGCGTTTTTATAGTTCCTAGTTGTTTTCGTTAAAAAATATGGCTTTCTTGATAAATGATATTGAATAGCAAGATAATAGTCGAGAATGCTAGCATATCGTATTCACATCTGTTTGAGCAGTTCCACATACATGTAAGAGTAATTCAAATGAAAACTAATCTCAGGGCTTATTAGCATTACAGCCGTAACGAAATCTTAAAATAATCCTCCGCTTTTAAGGTAGTATTAGATTCTTTATACGCAGAAGTTGGTTGTTCCTGGTGGAATCATTCCTAATCTGCCTCCGACTGAAATCTGCGACACCACAGATGCTTTTTTTCAGGTCTCCGGAAATGCGAGTCATATGGGAGGGGGGGGGGTGAAACTTTAGGCTGAGACTGAAGAACTAGCGAATCTATTTCAAACTACAGGGTGATTCATTCAATTTCTGACCATTTCAGTACTATGATTTATTGACCCATTAATGTTTAGAAACTTAGCATTTCAGTTTAGGCAGTTCGGAGTTTTTATTCCCGTGGAAAAGTCTTGATGATATGCTCAATGTGGCCACCACGAACGTTTTGAACTGCTCGCAGCCGAATGGTGAAGTTGTTCATAACTCTATCCAGGATTTCTGCATCCACAAGGGTGCAGCAGTCGACGATGCTTTGTCGCAGCTGGTCTAGGGTTCTTGGTGCTGTAGTGAACACACTGTCTTTAAGGAACCCCCAGAGATAAAAATCACATTGGTTTAGGTCAAAACTCGTAGGGGGCCAAAGAAAGCCACCCCCGAATCGATCTGGAAACCTGTTTGAAATGACACGATTTCCGAATTTCTGATTGAGAAAGTCTAGCACTTCATTAGTGGTGTGAGGCCTAGCCCCATCCTGTTGAAACCATTGATGTCGAAGCGGTATACGCTTCCTGGTGCATCTCGACACTTATACTCCTTCCGGAACTTTCTTTGCACGGTTACAGGTGATTTTGTCTCGAAATACCATTCGACAACCTTGCATTTCTGCTCTGTTGATAAAGCGGGCGCCTTTTTTCAACAATACGATTTTCATGCAGCGCCGTTGCAACAATACAAACTCCAACTATTTAGAAATTCGATATGGCGCCCATATTCTTTCAATTGTTTATCCCTAACGCACGTCATTCGAGTGAAATGGTCAGAAATTGACTGAATCACCCTGTACTTCGGCTCATCGCCTTAAAAAAAAACAACCTCACAGCGATAGTCCAAAATCAAGCGTACAACCTGGACTAGCTGCCAGCTGGAAACCAAAGAAGATTTCTCGTATGATACATGCACGAGCGTGTACATCAAGAGAAAGAGCTGCATGCTATAAATGTTGTAAACTTTTTTGTTGTAATGTGATAAGTAAACTTAATGTAAACATAAGTAAACTTAAGTAAACATTTGTAAACTTAATGTCTGAATGTAATGTGATACAGACAGTTTGCTACGCATCTGTCACACCTTTTTCGCCTAATTCCTGATTCGTTGTTATAGAGAACCGAATTCTGGTGCTTCTTGAATCATGAACAATACAGCCAGGGATTTAATAAAGGAAAACGAAAAAAAAATTGCAACCTGGGATGGTACGAGGGACCACATGAATTTTTTTATGCCACTCCTAAATTTGCTTACGACGAGGCAGTTGTGTGTTGAACGGATAGCGGAATTTACGTTGCATTTAAACTATGGATTCACGCTGCTCAAAACGACTTCTCCTGTGGCATCGCCATTTTCTTATAAACAAAGCATTTGTCTCACAGTTCTTTAACCAATGAGCTATCGCGAACTCGCGTATAGCAAAACAATCTCCAAGTTGTCCTTATAGAATACTGAAGCCATTTGATGACTATCAAGGCAGAGCAGAAGCACGGCTCGAAAGACAGACTATTCCCTTCTAACAATCAATAGTATTGCTATATCTCTGTCCAAGATAGCTCAGTCGAATAGAGCGGCGAGAAGGATGGTCGTGATTCCTGGCTGGATTCAGTTCGTTTAATTATAACTTTCATTTTCCTTTATTAAACTGCCGAATGTTGAACCCGTTTCTAATGATACTTAGTGATCGTTGTACTGCCAACACCCTGAAATGGCATAGTAGATCTTTTATACACTTTATTTAGATGATTTACTGTACGAAGATAGTATACGAGCTTATGAAGAACGTTAAGGAGTCAATTTTTGTGAAGTAGTTCATTTTCAGTATAGCACAATCTCGGACGACTTGCAGCAAACTTTCTTGATAAATAAGAAAAAATTAATTTTTGCCAGGCTGTCGCTTACATTCCTTATAGAACTAGAAAATAAGGCGAGCAAACAAATTAATCTGCACCGACGAATCCGTTTTATAAAAACATCTACTCTCGAAAGGATGGTTCGTTCTATGTAGATATTGATATAAAGATTATATGGCTAGCATATGCAGTTTTCATGTAGTGGAATGATATCTTAAGCTTCAGTTTAGCGAAGGACAAACTTCACAATGATTAGAGTAGAATAGTCGGCCGTGAACAATTGAGTGATTTCGAGCAAGGAATATGGACACTCGAAGAGTTAGTTACCTTCTACAATTTTGAAATATAACAGTGTTAAATAAAAGTTCCATTAAATCTTTAAAAATCTCTCTTATGAAATCATGCAGGCCAACGGCGGCAGAAATACGGTATGAAAAATCGACCTCTTCCCATAAAAGCCGAGTTGCCAAAGACTTTTTAATTTGCAAGATTAACTGAACCTGGTAGATGCTGTCTACATCGAAAAGCTAAGATTTCTTGAGCGAATCAGCCGTTCTAATATTCCATTATAGAATGTCTATAATATATTTTCAGCTGTAACAATTCTGTTTAAGAGCAATGCAAGTGATATATACTATGTATAATTCGAATGAAATTTATTGAACTATATGAATCATACTTAGCAATATTTTGGGACTCTTTATCCTGCTTATATAAAAGGTACCATATATTTACAAAGTATTTTTTAAGAATATATAGGCCTCCATTCAAAAAATATAAAAAAATAAAATGATTTCTCGCAGACTCCATCGAAAAGCGTTGGAAAGAACAAACCATTTCTCGAATGAGAGATTAAACACAATTTTAAAGACGTTAGAAAATAATACAAATCAACACCAAATGCATTAATAAAATAAAAATTAAGCGTTAAAAAATAGTTCAATCCACTCGTATTTCTTTGCAAAAGCTTTTGTTCTCAAGAATGCAGACTAAACTTCCGTATTCCGTATGATGCCACGAAATTTTAGAGAGAAAGAAAGAAAAAAAAAAAAGGAAAAATTAACCCATAAAAAAGGCTGAAAAAAGTCAAAGTACCTAAACAAAACACTCAACTGACTTAACTCTCCTCAAACGTAACAAAACAATAACGTCAATAAACTCAAGGTGTTGGTGTCACTTTTCAAAAACAAAGATTGTAAGAACCATTAAAACTATTATTGTATTTGAAAGACACGAGGACATTTGCAAACAATTTAAATACCGCATTCAGAGAGATTTATACATTTTTAAAATTTAGAGTGTATTGTGATGAATACATAGAAAGCAGATTAATCGTTTTGTAGAGGAATCAGCTCGGAGACGATTGCGTCGTGTTCAGATAATCCCGAAAAGAACACGAAACTTAATCGTAAAATAAATTAAGCAATGTCAAAAAAGAGAAAGGGGGAAGGAGGGTTAATGGAAGATTAACTTGGTTAACTTATTTCGAGCCTTTAAAGCTTTTTTATTTTTTTTTATTTTATCCCATCTCGTAGGCGTGACGCTGATGAGCTGCTAATGTCCGCTGCGTTGGCTGCACGCATGCTTGCCTTCTTCAAACTTCTTTACGTGAGAGACAGAAAGAGAGAGAGAAAGAGAGAGCATTTTCACTCACCCTTGATTCTAAATGAAATATTTCTTCTTCTTCCTAGATGTTTAGAAGATCGCCTCTTCTTTTATAAGAATGTTTCACTTCACCAACAACGAACAACAACAACAAACACGCGCCCAGGACAATAGCACCTTCCAAACACAAAATACACTCCTTCAAAGAGAGAGAGAAAAAAAAAGAATTTTAACTTTCAACAAAACGAGCATTTTGATTTTGCAATTTTTTTAAAAAAATTCTATGAAATCTCACTCCTCAGAATAAGAAAAGAAACGTGCCATAGGAAATGAGTGAAATATTCTCAGAGATTTTTTTTTCCTCTTTATTTAATGAGAATGTTAAATTTAAAAAAAAAATTATCTTTAATCGTTTTTCTTGCTGTTTAAGACGTATATATGGAAACGAGTTTTCATTTTGAAACGAGATTGGAACCCACGCAAAATGGCCTGACAAGGAAGTAATCGCTTGTCGTGACATGCTCTCTCTCTTCAGAAACGATTTTTCCCCTTCTTCTTTCCTCCTATTTGTCTGTTTTTTAATTCTGGATGATTTATGGCGAAAATGACACGTATCCTCGTCAATATAAGAACAGCAATAAACGCTTTCCTCAGTTCAATGTCATTTCGAAATCCTAAAACGCTGAAGATGTTAAGTACCGATTTGTTAAGAAACAAGCAAACAACAGTCTTAAGCTTAATTTGCATCATCAACAGCACGCTGTTAGCTTATCCTTGCATTTTCTATTAGCACTCCAAAAAAGCTTCAAGAACAAACACGGATTTTTTGAACTGGTCATGTACAAATACTCTATCACAGGAACTGAAATCAGAAAATGGGCATTATAGTAGAGCATCGTATCTCTCGATTGGTATAAAGATAACATGGATCTCTTTAAAAAATCAGGGATAAAAATGATAAATCAAACTGAATTTATGAATACTGATTTTAATAAACCTAACTACATATTTAATAAAACGCCTAGAATATGTTTGCTGCTCCAAAGATCTAAATTATTATTTTTTAAATCGGATATAGCTTTGATCGCCATAGAGCTAGTTAATAACAATAGCGATTTACGGAAATCCGTGTTCTCTCTTAAAGCTGACACATTTAGCCACGTCTTTCAATTTAATTGGGTGATTTTTTTTCTTTCAAAAATTTAACCTTTTGAAAAAGGGCTCATGGCTTTGTAGGGCGAACTTCATTCAAGAAATAAAGTTTCAAATTTTCCATCAGCGTTTTTTTTTTTTAGAATTTGTAAACGACAACCTATAAAGAAAACGGGAAGAGCGACCCTGTTTTTTATTTACTAAACTTCATTTATCTATTGCAAAATGCATTTAATTTCTCCTTAACAAAATGCATGACTCAAATTGTGAAAATTCATTACAAATTTTAATGCACACTAAAATAACTCTTCAGTGTTTTATTTCCAATAGGTTTGGACGGCGAATAAGAATTTTTAAAGTGTTTGCTTATTTAAAACTTATTACAAGAACACCAATCATTTTTTATAAGTCAAAAATTTCAAATTCATTACAACCCTTAAAAAATTGAAACGTATCGACGGGTCTTGTATTGCTGGTGGATAGTAAATGACGAGCGGAACAGATTTTTTTTAAGCAATACAGGCTGGAATATTTTAATGAAAATTCGCTGACGCGTTTCGAATTACACTGGGGTTTCTAGATGAAGTGTAATGAACAAAGTCGTGTTTCAGTAAAATTTATTCCGCTTGTCATTTCTTAAAAAACCTTACTGCACTTTGCAATCTCATGAAAATGCGCTTCGGGAGCATGTATTTCTTATTGGCCATATTACAAACTCGGCCTATGCTCAGGAACTTTTTTGGTATACGTAGTATAAATATTTCTTACACAATAACGAGTAAAAAATAAAAAAAAAAGAAACACCACGTATTCTACGAAAGAAGATAAAATTTGACCATGATCTTTAAGCATAAGCTTGTTTATTCTATTATACCTAATATAAACCAGAATACAATAAATGCGCGCACATTGAATACAATTCTTCGTTAAGAAAAAAAAAATGAGCGATAAAGGGACAAAGAACGTTGTCAATTTGAAACGTAACTCACAAAAACACGGAAAAACAATGTTTATCAGGAAAAATATCTATTCATCTAAGTTTATTAAGAACTTTAGCAAATACTTAAACAGTTTTTAAACTTGTGATCAGATTAGATGTGGATAAGCTGGCATGAAAAAAGCAATTGAATCACTTTGTTGTTGTTTTGTCCAAAAAAGGGGGTCAGGGAACTTGAAACCAAATGTAAAGGCAGCTATCTGTCTGAACTGTAAAGACTGAGTAAGTCTGAACTTCTGTCTGATAGGGTCACTTTTTTATCGGTCAAGATGTCTCTGCTTTCTCTTGATAATATCTAAAGCTGTCCACAGTCTAACCAAAATAGTCTAACCAAAATAAAGAACGGCTCTTGCATGATTTTGCACATGGCACGATTTCCTCATAAATCATTATAGATATTAATAATAACGTTTATATTCCGATTTATAGCGAATATTAGCTTATTTAAATAAGTTGCAATTAATGTCTTACTAAATAATGAATGAATTAAAACTATTCGAAATCAAAGCATAATAAATTTCTGCGAAAAAAATAGTGACAGGGGGAAGAGAAATAAAAATACAGAATACAAATCTAAAAACATGCCTAAACAAATTAGATTTTTTGTTTTTTTTTCCTTAAAAGAATAATTATTTTTGTTAATAAAAAAAGCATAATATAAAAGTTAATTTCTTTTTTCTCCCAAAAAAGCCAGCTGCACACTCTTCTCTCCTTGAAAACGCTTGAACGCTCATCCGAAATAAAGTTTTAATAATTAACTAAATATTAAAAAAAAATCATTTTTTTACAACTTAAATCCATAGCCAAGAAATTAAAGTTTCTATTATCCCTGCTTGAGTCACCCAGGTTTTTTCCTATTGCTATATAATGTAATTTGGTGAAGGAGAAAAAGTCTTTTATTCAAGCTGTGCAATGGCATTGGGAAATCAATGTTTAAGGAAGTAATACTTATATTAATAATGATTATGCATATAAAGTTCTATCTGAAAAATTAACGAAATTAATTTGCAATTTTCTCTTTTTATGTTGATCAACTCAAAAAGAATTCCGAGTAAATTTTGATGAAAATTTTCTATGGCATGTCCGTATTAAGAAACTAAGAAACTTAGAGAATTCTCCGTGTTAAGCGTAGTCTACACTTATTACTGTATCATCGCTGTGAATTATTGAGTGATTCACGGTGCAACGGGTGAAAAGTTTTTTTATCACTATTATCCCTAAGGGTGAAATGGAGTACCCGATGCATAAGTCTCCTCTTTGCTTATTTCTTGACTGTCCACAATAAGTTCGTCTCGCATTTAGCATCAACGTCGTATATTAATATTCATTATAAATTTGAACAATATAAAGAAAGTGGCACGAAGGTAGTGGATGTCAAAAATATACGTGTACAACGGAATAAGTTTGTTGGCTTTGTTTTATACACAATTCTTATTCTTAAATATATAAAGATTGTGGTAGTCGCAGCAAAACATCACTTCTGTGACTATCTCAAATATATCACCGATAAAATTTGTCCTCTACCTCAACGGAATACCGTATCGTTCCTCTGAAGTGTCAGTTTGTCTCTTGATTGCCCAAGTGGTGGGAGAAAAACCAAGCATAATTGGGCGATCTAGCCTGGTGCATACTATTGTGTCAAATTTTGAAACGCAATATTGCTGCGCTATCCGTTCACACTTGCATCACAACAGACGGGTCAGACTTTAAATGCAATATTTTAGTGGATTATAAAGTTATTTTGATTAAGAGTAAGAGAGGTTTGCTGCGTTTGGAAAAAACTATTGGATAATGGACATTAAATTGAAATTTTTCTCATGGATTTGCAATCGCCAAAGTTCGTTCTACCGACTCTAATAATCTGCTAAAATGGCATCTGTGAAATATTATATTCGGTTAGAACCTAATTTTTACAAACAAGTTGCAATTGAATTCTTGGTTGTTGGTGAGCATTAACAGATTCTGTATATTATGTACAGAAGTTGTGAAGCTGTTAGGAGAACAGTCGGTTCAAGTATTTTTAACACTTTTCAAAATAACAAAAAGCTTAAATTAAATCAACATATAACGGGAAAGGCATAGCTTCCATGGAAATGGCAATAATTGTATGCACCGTATCATGCCCCCATAACAGTACAGACGGTATTTTATTTTCTGTTGCAGTTATTTTTGATTGATTGTCGTTGCATGCGGAGGTACACTGGTCCAATATTCATATCAGGAACAAGCCGAGATGGTCTTCACATACAGAGAAATACACGGGAATGGCCAAGAAGCCGCATGAATGTACCAAGAAAATTACCCTGACAGACAGCACCACCCGAATCAACTATCTTTCGGCGATTGTGTGAGAAGGGAAGAGGCGAACACGGAGTGCGGCGAAATTTTGTAACGTTGATATAATTATTGCCACAGTAATGTCATGTTCTGTACTAATTGTTCTATTACAGACAAACATCTATTTCCAGACTTGTGTACATACGAGTTTCTTGTTCCTTTCTGGAGCGAAATAATCTCCTGAAGCTTGTCCCTATTATTTTAGTTCACCCTGTATTAGCAGAAATATCAGTATTTACTCGAATTAGCCTAGTTCTTCAAATAACCGTCAGAGCTGTTTCCATTTTTGCCTTTACTATTTAGCGATTTCTATTCACAATGATTTCTTAATTACGAGAAAAGACCGGTTTGAAATTAAAATTAACCTAAATGTCTTGCTTATTCTAAATTATAATGCGATCTATGCTTCTCAAAATCTAATTTACATATATCAATAATAAACAAGGTAATCGTTTGCAGAGCCGACCCTAGGCAAGGCCAATGTAGAGATTCAGTATTGCACTCTAAGCATGGTCAGGTATTGGATCCTTTTTTTTTATTTTCTCGAGTAACCAGATTGTCACTTCGAAAATCGGGACGGACGTTAGGGCGGGGGGGGGGGGGGAATTTTTCTCTTCATGTTAACCACAAGTCACCAGCGTAAATAAAAATAATTGCGATGTATAGTATTCTGATTACCTCAAAATCTGTAAAGTCACTGAACACAGTACGAAAATAAACGAGAACTTAAGTGTAAACATACATCAGACGGACCATTTCGGGCGCATTTGTATGATTCATTGATTTCTGAAAAGGAGAGACAAGAGCTACTCCAGTGGACGCTGGGAGAGACTGAAGGAGTTTATCTCCGTATTAGGAGAATGTGAGGGAAAGAATCTCCTCCCGTTACATTTTGGAGGAATCTATCTATATATATAAAGAAGGATGTTTGTGGGTGGGTCTGTCTGTACGTTTTTTATACAAATCTACAGTTTTATTCCGATCTTGATAAATTATCCCGGGCAACGCCGGGTATCACTTCTAGTTTTTATATAAATCGGGAGTCGGGACGGTATAAGCGTCTCGATTTACCTTCCAAAAATCGGGACAAAAGGTAAAAAATCGGGATTGTCCTGGCAAAATCGTTCAGTCTAGTTGGCCAATGAAGTAGTGAGGGCCCTGATCGTTTGCTTAAAAATAGCGTTACTTGTTATATTTTTAAATTAAAAGTTATAACATTTTATTTTATGCATAAACAAGTCTCGGAGGAGAGTTAATATTTATAATTATTATTTAAATATTGGTTGGTAGAATCCTTAATATTCTATCAGTGTGTCTATGAAAGCATTGTTTGTGGAATATTCCCATTCCAAAGAAGTGCTGACTTCCCAGTGACTTTAATGAATGTTAAAAATATTAATAAAATTTTTAAATTATATTTAAGGTGGGCTTTACCACCCCAAAAACAGCAAAAATTCTGTTGGAACTTGGTACAAACCAATTTTGAACCTATCAACTAATGAGCCTTTACTCTGTTAAAAAATAATGAAAATTATCTTTAGAATGTCTAATATTGCGTGGCCACTTGCGTTTTCATTGAAATGAACTAACTTCCTTTTGATGGGTGTCGAGAAACAATGGTACCAACTTTTGTTGTACAAAAACCTTAACACACCAGTTTAAAAATTGAATTTAAATCGTCAAGATATGTAAAGAGATTCCATTATTGCTGCGTTTTCAATCAAATTTCTGATGTCTGTTAGAGTACTCCTAGAAGAGCAGTCTTCAATCAAATCGTGTGCTCTGTGAAAAGTCATGAGGCATCTCCTTTAGAACTAGTTATTTTTGTTTCTTTTCTTTCTTCATTATAAGCTAGAAAAGTCATTACTTTCCAGCATAGGCTTCGCTGATTATCACCCTTGATAAATGATATAAGCATAAACATAGAAAGGAAGTCAATCGTTAAATCCTCTCGGAAACCATTTTCAATTTTCAAGTATAGCAACGAGCGCTATTATCCAACAATTACTATTATGCTTCCATTTAAAATAACTTCCAAGATCTATCAACATCCTAGCAAAAATCCATTAAGCTGTTGAAAAATAATTATTCGATCCAATAAGAACTCATCATGATTTTCACGAAAGGGCTGTAATAACGACTTGAAGTGCTGAGAGAACCCGAGAAAACTCACGGAAACAATTCATTACGAAGAGATGAAAGAAGCACATCTCCACAAAACGTTGGTGGTGGTGCTCAGATGAGCGCAACCAACGACGGATGCTAAAATGGGCATCGATAGCGCCGCGTGGGAAAGAAGAGAACCCTCCATCAATCGAGTTAATACATCGTAAAGTGTGAAACGGAAAAACAACCAAAAAGGGATTACGAAAAAAGAGAGAGAGAGAGAGATAGAACACGTTAGACGCGCATTAAAAAAAAGCGAAGAAGTAGGAGTGAGTCCGATCGGAGTTTCGGGCGTGGGAGCAATGGCTCGCTCGCTGGCCGGCCATACTGGGATTAAAGGTCGGCACAAGCAGGCAGGCCAGTGGCGATGGCGCGTGGTCTTCAACAGCACTTGCACGCATGGCTGCGGCCACCTGGCGGGCTCGTGGCGGTCGCGCGCTACTGCTTTGCCCGCTTCCCTCTAATCACCTTCGTGGCCAACTCCCCTCCTCCTCCGCTACCAAAACCTCCGCTCGCTTTTCCGACGTGTTTATTCAAAAACGCTTTCCACTTTTTTCTCTGCCTCCTACATATTTATTTTTCTTTACTAGAACAAGAGAAAAAAGTGAAAGAAATTCGCCGTCATAAAAGATGGTAAAGTGGGAAAAAAATTGCTTAATAATAAATAAACAACTGAAGGAAAAGAGGAGGGGTTTATAAAAATGAGTGAAGGCATTGCCTTCAGGTCTCCCACGCAACTTGTCAAAGCCGTGAACATTTCGTGATGGTTTTGGAACAAAGAATTGATTCAGAACGAATTCTAACCCTTTCATTAATGATTAAAACATCTTTCTTGCCTTCCACCAACTCCTTTCAATAGGGAAAATTAGAAAACACAATCACTGACTCAAAACCTTTTTAAAGCTTTATAGAAAAGTCATTAACTCTAGCGAGTATCTTCAATAGTCTCGTTACATAAAGAATTTAGAAATAAATTTAGTCTTTGTTATAATGTTCGAGTAATTAAATCACTTTTTAGGGGAAGCAGAAACATATTCCGGAAACAGCTTTCTAAATGAATCTCAAACAAATTGATTTTGAAATTATTTTGCCAAGAAAATTTCCTCAGCTTGCGCCTGTTTTCGGTCATTTTCCCCCCAGATTTACATAATTACCGAATTGAAAATACTTGATATATTTTAATGAAAGTTTAACTGCGTGAAGACGCAGACAAAGAATAACGCGAAAGCTTTCGGCAGAGGAGGACCGAGGGAGGTGGTTCAACAACTCATCAATCAGTGGAAAATTTACCAAAAAGTAAATAATTATTGCGACTTTATGATATGGCAAATTGCGACTATGAAATTTGTTGATACTAGGAATTTGCAGGGATGAATCTTAAGATAGTGAGTAGAAGGAGTGAACGGAGCTAGAAATTTAAAATGACTTTAAGGTGTAAGCAGAAGGCTGCTCTTGTGGAATGTTTAACAAGTGGTTGATAAAGCCTGGTAGATTGGTTCAAAATAATAGACGTGTAACATTCCTGTATCAAATAGCAAACAACATGAATGAAGGACAAGATAGCAAATCGTGCCCCAAAGTCGTACATCTAGCGTCTGCTTCAAACAGAAGATAATTGCAAGAGTATGCCAGAAAGAGTACGATAAAAATCCAATTAATTAGCATTCCTTCAACAGCACACATCTTTTAGAGGCCCGTTATTTTCCCTTGCATCGGAATCCAATGCGCAACAGGATTCACTGCAGAGTATGGATTATAAAGACAAGTGATCTTGAGATCTGTAGATAACAAAAAAGCATGAGCAGGATATGGACTCTATACGGTAGGGAAAGAGTTATATAATCTGATGAGTTTAATTTCTAATGGCAAGAGAAGAACTTGAAGAAAGAAGATGTAAAACATGCGTCCACGAACTCTCCACGCATTCTCTCCAGGCTAGAGGAAACAATGTAGTAGTTTTCGGAGAAGCTTTAAGTCCATTGTAAAGGTCATCCAACACTTGAAGGTGCAGACTGTTTAAACATGTGGCTTAACGCATTGTACATCTAATATGGGGGACAATGCATCATTCAAGGACCGATTATATTCGAATAGCTCGAGGTGTATAATGCACGTTTCTTACTCCTTGGTCACTTCAGACCCTGTATCTCATGAGCAATAATGGAATGAAATATCAAAGAGATGGATTTTCCGCCATCAAATCTTAATGACCTGGTATTAGCCATTCAAGAAAAGCTATTCTATCCGAACACTATCATATGTTGCGTGCCTCATCAAATCTTTCCTGTTTTCCTGACGATAGTTATAATATGCTCCTGTGTACGTTTAGAAAAGATATGAACCTTAAAAGTTCATTTACACTTAATTAAGATTTTTTTATTAAAAAAAATCTGTTTAAAGTTGCTGGGCATATTATAATCTAACTAAATTTGAATTATTTTTTTTAAATATCATTTATTTGAGCATAAAAAATCTTTCAAAATATGGAATAAGTCAGGATACTTCCTAGAAATTGGATCAACCACTTTCGATTTCTAAAGAATAAAAAAAAATTTCTGCAGTCCCTTTAATCCGTTTCTTTAGCAGGAATACTGAGCATCCTTACTTGAGACTCTTCTTAATTACCATTCTTCTCTTAAGGGCAAATGGCTACCGTGTTTGAAAAAAAAAAAGGACTTAAAAAGAAAAAAAAAACAAACCCCAAAAGCACACGATGATGATTTTGTGTCTTTCTCAAAGAAAAGTCTTTAATCTTTCCGGCAATAAGAAGAAGACTTCTTTAGGCAACGAATCCTTTAAAAGGGGTCCGACATGGACTGGGCTGCTAATGGAATTTCCCCACCTCCGACTTCTTATTAAGTGAAGAAAGTGGACAAAAAAATGTAGAAAATTCCTGAAATGTGCTCAGCTCACCCAAGCTTATTCGGCTTTAACCACCTGAGTAAAACATCCGATGAAGTACAATATCCGAAGGCATTCACTCTTCAGAAAATACAGTATATGATCAGATTGAAGAGTGCTGATGTATTTTGATTTTTCACAGAATTTAGATATAAATAAAATTTTTGAAAATTAATATTTAAAATTTAAATAAGCATTATATTTTAAATTTAAGAATGTTTTAATTCTTTTTTTTCAGCAGCTGTTACAGGCGAAAATATCAGAAACATCTTCCATAGGCAATTATCTAATAGAAATCATTCAGAAACTAGTGCAGTGAACGATTTCATACTTTATTAATTTAATAAAATTTATTTCAATATAAGAAAACAGGATTAAAAGATTTCGCCGACCAACTGAGTTGTTTATTACCTTCTAAGTAAAAAAAAAAGTATAGAAATTTTTTTTTTAGTGTCTTTGAGACCACCCTAAAATTATTACCGTATTTCTAAGCCGCCCTCAGAACATAAAAGAATTTTAATCAAGATTCAAGTTCAACGCAGTGAATTTTTCCATTTTAATTACAATTCGCCCATCCCACTCCTAATCAAATAAAATTAAGTCAACTCTTGAGTCGTACAATTTAATATTTACAAACGTATACAATGACTGGTGATTTAAGGCGTCATTAAGATGCAAACAACAGAATAAGAAAATAAAGAATAGAAAAACGGAGGGCGAGAGAAGCGGAGAAAAAAAAATAACAGCACTATCAAAATGAATAGACATCGAAATAAAAGGGCCGTCCTACGCTTAAAAAATTAAAGAGGATTTAAGGGCAGACGACGGGAGTTAAAAACAGCTGCTCCTTAAGGCGAACTCTTCTCGTCATCAACATCATCGCTGCCATCGTCATCGTCCATTAGTGCACATCTTTTAAACAGGTACACATCAAAGACTACTTCACACGCATACACAAAGATATACGCTTTTTTTTCCTGGAACTTTCCCGTTCACAAGGGAAGATGGGGAGGGGGAATCTAAAGGAGTCGAATGCTCCAGGGGGAAACGAAGTCAGCTCCCCCGTGTGAATACTAAAGACGAGAGAATGAGACTTCTTCTTGCCTTATTCTAGCGAAATTCAAGGAAGATGTAAAGGCAGACGACGTCTAACTCTATTAAGACGAAGAGCAGGGAACAATTGGCCGCGAAAAATTTCATAATGACACGGGACTCTTCAAACAAGGGGGCGTTGCCAGTCTATTTTTCGCCCCATAATGTCATTAGGCTTTTCCTCCCGCCGTTATGGCAGAAGTTTTCACTTTTAATACGTAACGGAATTAGCCGACAGCAGGCAAAAACGGAAGAAAAGGAGGAGGAGATGGAAAGTGTAACTTTTTTTTTTTGAAGAATTTCTTTGGAATTTACATTCCTTACAGTCCATTTAAAACTGTTCCCATAATGCTTCTTTTAGCCGTAAACAAGAATTTTTGCCAAAAAAAGGGATTCTTCTCAAGGAATGCTCCTGTTTTGAGTTAAAATAAGCAATTTAAAATATAAACTTTTACTATAAAGGCCACTGAAATATTAAATATAACTCTCTTATATAAATAAAAAATGAAAGATGAGAATCTGCATTTAAGCGCAACAAATTTTACATCAATCATTAAAAATGATGTTTATCAGGGGGACTAAAGCACCATGGGTCAACTACAGGACGCATTGTAATTCACTGCCATTGCGCTTTGCAGCTGTTAATGATAGAACACCCCTAGCATGAACCATCTTTTTTTCCCCAATTGACTCGCAAAGACCAACACAACAATCTTACTAGAACTGAAGAATAAAACAACAATGTTAGTCTCTAATAAGCATTTTTATCTCATACTATTGCATTTCTTAATTCTTGGCAAAGTTACAAATGAAAATTGATCGATATTCTCAAATTTAAAATTTTTAAACTGACATCATCCACATAAATAGATATCAACAGAAAACCTGTTATTTGAAAATATCAACAACGTGCGAATGGAAAAAAATGTAATTTCACTTTTATAAAGGAAAATGAGATCTGGTGATGGTAAGAGCGCAATGTTCACCTTAACACCTAATTGCCGACACTTCTTCCCTTTCTTGACTGATGATCGTATTTTAAATGTGCAATTTTCAAAGAAGTGCCGCTCCTTGGACAGACACGGCACGAAGTCCTCGTCGCCATCACGACTGAATGTGCCCAATTACAGCAATTTCCTCAACAAATGCTCAATGAAGTGTCCAAAGGAGAAAAACACTTTGGAAGAGGTGAGAAAACGAGTTGCGATTGATGTGACCAGTCTTTGTCTAATTTGAAGTTCTAGCGACAAAAGAATCAAAAGATTATTGGCTGATGATTTTTTTAACGCTCTTCTTTTTTTTCTTTCCTTCACTCTTCTTCCTTCAATTTATCGCGCTTCCCATCCCATCAACTTCATCATTCTCAGATTTCATCCATTAATTCGCCCCCCTTTGCCTCCAGGGCGTGTGCAACATCTGCAAATCGCTTGTTGCGACGAAACATCAAATGAGAATGATTAAAAAAAATTAAAAAAAAAAAAAACAATGTAGGTATATAGTCCACGGACAGAAATGCATAAAAAAGCAAGAGTGCTTGTGGTCGATTATTATTAAGGAAAGTGTGGCGGACGTATTTTACAGCGATGCCATTTCCTTGGGGCTATCCGTGCCGAGCACAGCCCCTCCAATTTTCACACAAAACAACTGTACAGCAGCAAAAAATATGCTATCAACTTTTTATCGTTTTTAAAGAACTTTTTTAAAATCTTAATTTAAATTTTAATGCACATTTTTTTAAGGAGAAAATTATAATAATTAGTGATCGACTCAAAGAGAACTACAGAGTGACAGTTCCAATGATCGAGATGAAGTAATCTTATTCACGGAGTGTGAAGAATACTGTATTTTGACATTCAGAAAACACTAACTTATATTACAGGTGAAGGAAAAAAGTTGGAATTCAACAAGAAAATGTAATTTTTTAAATTTATTTTATATATTTATCTTAAAAACATCCAAAAGCAAGTTTATTATGATTGTTTCTAGACGATGATTTACTGTTTAAGATATTGTGTTGAATGGGTACTTTTTTAAGCAAATACGTGGAGAAGAAAAAAAAATAAAAACAACTTTTTTCGCCCTTCTAATTATTCTGCATGTTTTTATAAATGTAATAATGCTGAATCAAAATCTAGTAATAAAAAAATATTGAATTTTCCAATAAAAAACGTTTATTCTTCAAATTTGTAAAAAATTGTAATTCGTACATTCATTTATTTTTCTAGTATTTACATAAACATCAAAATTAATTCAAAAGCAATGAAATTACTTACATCATGGTGTTTGTAGTTTTTGGCGTTAGTTTATCACTTTGTACTAAAGGATGGTGATGTACATTTTAATTCCAGGTTACATCTTCGTGCCTCGAGATTAGTTTTTTACTACATAGTATTTAAAATCTTCATATTTTAACACTTTCATTTGAAGGAGGATTTCACTGCAGATAATGTAATTCTCGGGGCACTAATTTTTATTTTCTTGTGTAACTTAGGGAGATAAATACTCCTAAAATTTACATTTCCAGCTAATTTCCTTAAGAAAGTTAACTGTATGTATGAGATTGTTCGAATAATCCTCGATATACGAGGCCAGCCTCGATATATAAAACTTTTGCTCTGTTGCATTGCAAAGTGTTAATAAACGTTCAGTATTTGAAGAATATCGATAAAGATTAAAGAACCTAAGGATTCTACAAGGCCAATCTCAGTCCAGCAACTAATACCTCCTGTTATTTCTCTTGAACAAAAAGTTAATCTGAAATGAGCTATACAGGGTGTTGCAAAAATATACAGGACAGTACTAGTAGATAGCCTATCCTCTCACATCAGGGGCCGTTTCATAAAATGATAATTGGGAAATTTTATTTTGTTAACCCGTTTACGACGATATTGGTAAAAATGGACATTGAAACGTCATATTTTAAATTTATATTCTGTAGCAAGTAAAGACATAAAAAGAATTTACAAAGACAAAAAAAATTACAAGAATATAATTAAAAAGGGACTTAAAGCTAATAAAATTTAAAAGATAACTAAATAACAAAGCTTCTAACAATCCAAGTAATCTCCACTGATCTGGCAATAATTTTCACTTCATTGTTGACTCGGCACTATTTAAAAAGGTGACATATGAAATGATAACGGTGATGAAAATTTTGAATTTTGAAAGTCTTGTAGAATTTGAATTTTGAAATTAAGGTCCGAAAAGTCCACAATAAAAATTCGATGAAATGAAAATGCAGTCCAATAAAGAACCAATTATTTCAAATTAAACGTACTCCATTAATTTTAATTTTTACTTTTAATTCACAAAACAAGAAAACTAAACAGTGACGTCAGTTCCTGGTCCGTTGCCTAGCGATTCCAAACTTACTTGTTAGACTTTATTTAAAATTTTATGCTGTCATCCAAAGATGTAATTTCTTTTATGTCTTTGTAAAGTATTTTTTATGTCTTTACATGCTACAGAATATACATTTAAGATAAGAAGTCTCAATTTCCATTTTTACCAATTTCGGCGTAAATGGGTTAACAAAATAAAATTTCCCAATTATCATTTTATGAAGTGGCCCCTGAAGTGAGAGGATAGGCTACCCAGCAGGACTGTCCTATATATTTTTGCAACACCCTGTATACAGGGTGCGTAAAGTATTTAAGGACAGATTCACGAGATAATAACAGAGATATAAGTAAGATAATACCTTTATTATCGAAACAAATCATGAGCATACACAAGAAACCTTGTTATATGGCTATTCAATGAATCCGCCTTCAGCTTCTATAACTGCTTCAATGCGAGATCGAAACCGTCGACATGCGCGAATCAAATGTTCATGGTTCATATCGGTCATTACTCGAACAATGGCAGCTTTCAATTCATCTTTGGTGTTATGGGGGTGTTCATTGACCTCTCTCTCTCCACAACGCTCCAAACGTAGTAGTCCAACGGATTCAGGTCAGGGGAGTTAGGAGGCCAAAGGTTAGGGCTTACGTGATCATGGAAGTTGTCGGTCATCCATTCCTGTGTCATGCGAGACTTGTGTGCTGGAGCAGAGTCTTGCTGAAACACGTAAGGCTTTCCGTTGCGTATCGTGTCTATCCAAGGCTTAACAGTTGTTTCAAGGATCTCAACGTAAACCACAAAGTTAACTTTAAGGCCTTGGGAAAAGAATTGTAGAGGCATCACATGTCCTTCACTGCTGACAACCTCTAAAACCATGACAGTTGCAGGAAATTTCGTGTGCATGACTCGTAGTATTTCCGAAGGGTCTGCTTATAACCATCTGTCATTTCTTCTGTTCACCTTCTGATCCTGGTCAAAGTTTTTTTCATCGGAGAAAATCCACAGCAAATCGGAGATTTTTCAGCTTGTTTAAGAGCCGTTTCGATCTGAGTAGGCGGTTTTCCCATGTTTTGTCTGACATAAACTGATCTCTTCGCATAACATACGAGTGATATCTGATATTTTCATGGACATCATTTCTGATTGTTTCTTCCGACACAGATCTTTGGCAAGTGACCTCATGGATGTTCTGGGATTGTCATCGATGGCCTGCTGCTCTTGCTGAATAAAGTCAGGTGTTCTGATTATGTCAGAGCGTGAGGCATGCTTTTTTACGCTTTGCTACTGGTGCAACATTGCCATCTTCGGTCTCCAACTCCTTCCTCACTTTGTGGACGAATGATCTTGCGACCTTTAGAAATCGTGATATCTCTAAATCGCTGTGCTCTGCCTTTATTGCCACGATTACTGCATGTCTCTTCATGATTTGTGTTACTTGATGGTCCGCCATTTTGCTTTCCGGAAACGGAAAGGACATACAATTTACTATAGTGCAGTAGTATCTTACGCACCCGGTATATATGCATATTATTTACTTTATATCGTGATGTGCAGTAAAAGTTGAAATCGAGAATCATTTTGTGCTAAATACAGCTCTGTTCGATGACAGATATTTGGAGCAAACGTTACAACATTATCAGTGGGGATGGACTGTTTTCCTTTAATGCGTTGATGGTCTTCGGATTGTTTTCATACACTCTAAATACAAAAACCCTTGATAAATCCTTATTAAGGGTAAGAAAATCACAGGTTTTTTTTACCCTTACCTGACTTTTGAATTACAGGTTGGCTATGGGTTTACCACCGGTTTACAGTAAACCTATAAATGCCTTTCATAGTATGGGTTTGTCAAGGGTTTATTCTTTTTATGTAAGGGTTGATTATAGGTTTATATTTTATGAGTTGATTATAGGTTAATAATACTATGAAATTTAGTTTTAGAAATTTTATAAAATTCTGAAAATGACAAATCTGAAAATTGAAGAAATAGATACAAAGAATTTCCCTGAGTATATATTTATTTTTTTCAGAACAAGGACATTACATGAATTCTGGATTACATTGAATATTTTATTTATATTATTAGTTTTAGTATACTATTTCAAATGAAGTATCATAGTTGCTTAAAAATAGTAGACGGCATCAAAAACTAAGTAAGAAATGAACAAGATTTATTATACACTATAACAAAATAGAATTTGAAAACATATTATTAACAATTATTTACAATACTTAAAATTTCCTTTAATCTTCTGCTTTTTACAAATCCAACTGGCTTTTGAAAAACAAGCTCCTCGCTGATGATGGAAATTCTTGATGAAGTAATTATTTACATCTAAATTTCCTTCTTTATTTTGAACATCATTTATTTGTACATCTGATAAATCAGGAGTTGCAACAGAATCCGTATAGTGAAATAGAAGATAATGTCAGATTCAAGAAAAGAGTGAGAACGTGTTTCAATTAAAAATATAAAGATAAAAATTATCTAATATCACTTACCAATTCTTTCATGGTTAGAAGGTGAATGCGAGCAGTAATCGCACCTGTGACATTGAGCTGAAATTATTTTTTCACTTTCTTCTCTAATCCTGGTGTATTGGTCGCAATCGCATCCTTGATAAATGCATTTACCTCTAAGTACATTTCTGATATCAAGAGTTGTGTAATCTTCCATTTTATAACTTTCCAAAAGTATTCACGAAATACGAAATATATTTGATGTAAATAGAGTTATTTTTCGAGAATAATGTTATGTTACGTTTATGTCCTCCTCAAATGCAGAAAGTGACAAGATAGGGCAAAACATAAGAAAGAAATGGGGGGAGACAGGTCAGTCACACAAGCACAATAGAATACTTCTGGGTATAATTAGCAAGGTCTTATAAGGAAGGAAAATACGGAAAAAAGAGGACGAGTAGAGATAAATTAACTGTTCTAGAGGTGAAGAAATAGTAAATATACTGTGCATAGAATACATGATCTCGCAAAAATTTTTTGCTCCTTTCAAATTTAAGTTATCGGACAATGAAAATAAACTATAATACATATTTTTTTGGATAACTCCTGAGATCACGTACTTCCTTCGGAAGGAAAGTAAAGTCGTTGGTCCCGTGTAGTCGTTTGCCGGCTGCACGTTAAAGAACCCTTGCGAGGCAAAATTTGCGGCCCCTATAACGCCGTCCTGAAATGATCATGGGTATTAAATGTCCAAAAAAATGTGTAGAGCTTAAAGATACAGATAGATGACATTATTTTATTGTAAACTGTCTTGACTAATTTTAATAGGAGTTCGATTTTTTTTTCTTGAAAATTTTCTCGTCCTTTATAAATTTCACTGAAAATAAACTATAATACATATTTTTTTGGATTATAATCATCTTCTTTTGCTCTTAGCGCAAAACAATTTGAAATTTTTTCTGCATACCCTATATTCATATTGATTGGTTATTTCTTTTTATTATGCAGTTTTTATAAAAGAGGTTTTATAATCTTATTGCAGTATCATATTTAATATGAGCATTTATTTGCTTTTCCTATTAATGTCTTTAATAATTTTTAAATACATTATTAGCTATTATTACGTAATATAAAAAAACGAGGAATGGAAATTAAAAAAAAAAATTGACATCGTCAGCACTTTACTTTTAGGGTTTAGTAAAGGTAATGTAACAGTATTCTTACAGTAAGGAGTATTTTTTCCTTAACGGTTTACTAAAGGTTGTCTTGGTTTTAAGGTCTCCTTAAGGTTTCCTTAGGGTTTAAGCTTAGTTGTAAACTCTTAACAAACGGGTAGTCAACCTGTAATCAATCGATAAAAACTTTGTAAACCGATAACAAACCGATAATAAACCGGTAGACAAGCATTTTAACGATTTGTTAAGAGTTTCTTTTCTAAGAGTGTATGCACGTTCTTTGAGGTAAAACCAGGGGAAAAACTATATTGGCTTAGGTCAGGTGTTCACCTCTTCTTGACCGTCGATTATAACTAAGCGTTTCCTTGAATTTCTGAAGATGACATAATTGACACTTCTCGGATTGCAAACTGTTTATTACCGCCATCTGCCTATTTTTGCAGGAATGTCTCCATATAACACTGCACAATGAATACATTTTGTCGTACGGAGGGTTGATTCAGATAAAATGAGACGACTTTAAACGCCGCGTATGACCTCGACGGAATGTGATTTGCATGACTCGTCCACTATTCATGGAGATTAGCTTTGTATACACTTATTGCTGTTAATTGGGACATTTCGTGCTGAAACATGGCTTCCAAAATCACAGCTTTTTGGGAAGGGTATATGTTTGGCATTTCCGACGCTAACTTCAGTCTTTCGTGCATTGTGGAATTATGCAAACGAAATGGTATTGTGGTATCCAAAGCTACTGTGGGTCGAATAATCAAAAAGAACAAATTGCGACCATCTAATGAACGTAGACGAGCAGAGAAGCAGACCAGAAACAAGCCCCAGCCAACACGCCCAGCTCAGGTGGTGCGAGAAATCCGGTCTGAAGTGCTGAAAGAAAATCCCCCACACAGAGCAGTCTAGCCCAAAGGAAAGGTATTTCACAGGCAACAGTCTCCAGAATAATTCATGACAATCTTGGGCTGGAGCGAAGTCATAAAGCGCGCGGTCATACAACTGAGTGACGGAACACAACTGAACTCTGCCAAGTCATCTGTGGCTTACTACAGGAAGATGGAACAGGAGACGGGCATACGAGTTATTCCCTTCTCTCATGTGCCTGTAAAATCTCCTGACGCATCACCGATGGATTTCTGTGGTTTTGGTCTCCTGAAACGACGGCTCGGAAGTCGCCGACCTAGAACCGTTGATGGGCTATGGAAAGTGTGTCAGCAGGTGTGGAACGAACTTCCCATGGATTCCCTCAAACTCAGCCTACTTCAGTGGAAATTACGGTGCCGGGCGATAGTCCCACAACGTGGCTCTCACATCGAACACAACCGATGGTGGCGCCATGGTATTACACCATCGTAACAGAACTGCGAAGTCGTCTCATTTTATCTGAATCAACCCTCTGTATACAGTACTTCAAGTTGTGTCCTTGAGTCACGTGATTGTGTCCTTACTTATAAAATTGATGTTTCTGCAGAGCAAATTGCTAATGGTAAGATATTTATGGAAGATATAATATACGGAAGGTATAATTGGGCTGCAGTAATTTAGAATCACCCTTTATAAGCGGCATTCCGTGCGAAAAACCCTGAAGTATTCTGCGATTAGATGGAAAGAAGATTTACCCTCTTGAGTAATGAAGCTCAATAGAGCAACTCATTTTATACATTTACTGCATTATAAAATATTTGATCCAAGTATTCAAATAGATACTCGAACAGAAGCCAAATTCTTCAAACTGATGGAATGATCGATTTGAAATAGTTCATACATAACTACAAATGGGAAATTTTTAACACCAGCAACGCATTCGAAATTTTACTCCACGAATGATCACGTAATAAAGCTACGATTGCATTATATGGAACGTTTATAATTATATTCAAATTTAATAAGCCATCTTACGAAGAATTAAATGATAATACTGCAAACCTCTTTAAATTTGTAGTTTTATATATAATATAGAGCAATTTGATCTTCGTAAAATTTTTAAGGTTTACTCAATAGATACGGCCATTAAAGCTTTATTGTAATTCTAGTACACATGTCTAGGTTAAATCATGCTTATTTCGTTGACGGGAAGACGTTGATGATGATGCTGATAATGATGATGACGGCACAATGGTTACAAGAAAACAGAAAAGGGAAAGTGGAGAAAAAGAAAATTGAGGGAAGAAAAAAAAAACGAGGTTCACGATTTCGCACAAAATAACATTAGCACCTGCTCTTAAAGATACAACAACAGCAACAACAACAATAACAACAAAGAATAACATTGGCGTTGAATTCCATTACTTCGCATGAGCAGAGAATCCCCACTGGACGATGGCGAAAGTATAAAAGCCACGAATTTTTTTCCTCCCGATGCTTCTTTTCTTATTATATGACCGGATTCATTGTTCTCCCATAATGCTCGAGTCACGTGTGAAGTCTATGGTTCATTTTAATTATTTCCCGAGCCGCGTAAAGAACCCCTTTTTCGTTCCATTTTACCTTTTTTATTCGGTTCCTCGACCCTGACCCTCAAGATATTCTCTTAAATCCATCTCCTTTTCCCCTCGTCTCTACAGGCACCTCTCCTTTTGTTGCTCATTTTCTCGTTCGAAGGCAATTGTCACGAATACAACGAAGCCGTGAGCTTTCGCTGTCGGCCATAAGAGGCGACACCTTCTTCGTCGGCTTTTCTATGCACATTCCCACCTACACACGACTTCAACAGCAAAACGGTTTAAATACCGACGCCCAGTCACGGTGACGTTAAGATGGGGAAACCGTTTGCCATTCTTCTCGTAACCAGATGTTGGTCAGCAGAAAATTCTCCACTTCTGTTACAAATTAAAAGGAGACGCCGAGAAAATGGAAGTTGCCATTCAACACGAGCCGCGGACAAAACGAGAAAACGCCGAGAAAACATCGCAATTATCCTGTTAAAAATTACGTAAGCTGTTAGTCTAATAAAAAAAAAATTACTTTAAGAATTATTTTAAAAGTCGATGCAAAAATGGGGCAATGTCTTTAAAAAAAAAAAATAAACTGAAATGGTGGAATGGAACATTCTCAATGGCCTCCCACTAAGACATAAAACAACTACTTCTTGTTTACTCCTTAGGTCCAATTTTGCAAAATCAAATATCAAAATTTATAATTTGTTTTTTTAAAATTACATAGATTTTAATTTTGAATCATTTCGATGGATATGGGCAAATTTTTAAGTATTTCTTTTACCAAACCCACAGTATCTCCTATATGATTCTTATTAAAATTATATCCAAAAATTATTCACCTCAACGAGAGTTTCGGAGGAGTTAGCTGATTAAAAAAAAACCCAAAAAAAACCATAAGTAATACGTACCGAAGAAACCCATAATTATGCAGTGGGACAATAAAACCCTTATTAACTTCAAGATGGCTCACCAGCGTCGAACAATTTTTTTAAAAAAATTTAGCGTTTCAATGAGAGGAGTCCGTAAGTTCGAATATGTTGACTTTTGCTTGCCGGTATGAATGCTACAACCATTTCTAACCATAAGAAATGCACTAAGACACAGTTTAAAAAAAGTTTTAAGAGTCTATTAATTTCATTTGGTTTTGCTCTTTGCCGTTTCGGAGGAGTTAGCTGCAAAAATTTGATCTCTACGTATGGAAGAATTTTTTTTTTTTGTTGCCAAAATTCAACATATCTTTTCGAATCATGAATTTTTAAATCCAGTGTAAAAAAATCCAAATTTTTTCCAAAAGAGTTGGGCAGGACGAAAACTTAGGCCGAAAGATACCAGTTTAAACAAGTGTGTATTTATAGACAAGCTGAATTGAGCAATGATCAGCGAGGAAAGTAAAAAAAAAAAAAAAATCAGAAAATAGTTAAGAGATACTTTAGGAGGTAGCAACAATATTTTTCAATATAATATTCCAACACAGCGATAACAGGCATAGTAATACCAGTTTAATGCTTTCTGCGGCTTCTGACAGGTCATTGTGAAATTTTGAAATGTGAAACCACAAGCGGTTTTCGAACCCTTGACACGAAGGTTTTTTTTAAATATTAAGAAAGACCAATTTTATTTATTTAAAATTTAAATTTCCTGCTTACTTACACTTACAAGTAAATTAAAGAATGGAAGTCTAAATAAAAATTGCAACAACACTGATTAAATACTCTGTGATTCGCGGATGATCAAGTTTTATTTGCAAAAGTGAAGATGATTACAACGAGCAGTCTTTGGGTTACAGAATATTTTACAGGAATATAATATGAAGATTTCAGAAGAAAAACTAAACCAATGGCAGTATATGGTAAGCAGTTATTACGCATCAAAATATTAATTAATTATAAAACAATAGAACAAAAAAATTATTTTGTATATCTAAAAAGCCACGTATCGTTGATTGATTATCAAAAAGATGTTCAGGAAAATTCAAAGGAATATGACAAATTAAGCGGAATATTAAGAAAATACTTTGGAAAACAAATGAGAAAGAAATACAAATTAGGATCCATGACGTAATATCAAAACCAGCTCTTCTATATGGCAGTGAATGTTTCACTTTACGCCAAAATGATAAAAGACAGATCAATATTTCACAAATGAGATTCATACGATCATTAGCAGATCGGATCAGAGTGAAGATTTGAGGGATCAATAGAAAGTAGATGGTAACGGAAGTCCAAAGGTACCAATATAACTAGAGATAACATGTTTTAGGAAGCTTACCGCGGACAGTACTCAATTATAAAACCCGAGGCAAAAGAGATGTAGGAAAACCTCATCGCAGATGGACGGATCAGTTTCATACATAGTTGCAGAACGATAATAATAAAAACTGCAAATTGGAAGAAGAAGAAGAAAAGACCAATTTAAGTAAGAGCTACCGATAATGTCGATAACAATGATGGGAAATGATCGAGAGTATAAAATAAAGCTTAAAATGGGCATATTCCTTCCAAATCTAAATTTAAGCCTATGAATTATTTACCCCTTTCATATTTTTACAAAATTCTTTTTCGAGATCAAAATTTGTCATTTGAGGCGAGGAAGAATTTACCATCTTCCATCTCGCAAATAACGCAGAAAGGGAGACAAGAGCAACCACTTTGAGTAAATTTCCTATTAGTAGTGGTAATGGTGGTGGTGGTGGTAGTAGTAGTTGTTTTGGCGAGGATCGAAGGCGAAGGGGGAAAGGAGGAAGGGAGTTTGAAAGTGCCATCCACCGAAGGAGTTTGATAAGAACACTGTTCAACGAGTGGTGAATTTTCGATGAGTTAAACATTGTCATTCATGGGGACACCGAGGCCCTTGAACTTTTATATTAGGTGGGAGGGAATTGCAGGAGTTGTTGGTGGCAAATCCATCATTCTCCGGCATTTGGGATAAAAGGAAAGGAGATGGAAAGACGGGCAGAGCACAAGAAATCTCGGCTCGCTGACCAAGAAGGCGTGAAGCGTGTAGCGTGACGGAGTTCGCGTGTAAGTCACGTGGACGATTTGGATCCGGGCTCGGTGGCGATATCCCTTCTTTTGACTCATGGACAGGCCTCGTCTTCTTTTGTCTCTCCTATCACCTCTTCTTCCCATTTGCTTGCATTCTTCATTCATGCACCCGGCGCCAAGGCGATACAATTAAAGCTGCTTCATTGTTATACACGATTGAAGAGCAGACAAACTACACACATACACACCTACACGCGCAATACAAGAACGAAGGCGTCCAGGAGGCCGTCTTTAACCCCTCTTTCATTTTCAGTATTTTTCTCCCTAACAATGACTCTGGGGTGCCTTTGTTCGTGTTCAGAAGCGCACGAGCGCCCAACACTCATAATAGCGAAGACCATCAACCTCGAGCGCGTCAAAGTGAATGGGATATACGGTGCGATTTAATTGGCAATGACCGCAAGTGTTCGACGACGTTTTCACGGTAATATATCCACAAACGACGCGATATCTCTGCAATCATCGGCACAGAGATAATCGAATAACACTCGCGAGTTCATCGCAAATAATTTACGCCCTCGTGAGGGATTTAACTCACATCCGTCTTAATGAGATTTAGCATAAGCTTCGGATGACACGTTCATTTTTATTGCTGCAGACCAGCTCTACATCAAACGTCATTAACAAGCAGCAGCTTTAGAAATTAGAGAATAGATGATAGCACCCGGTCCTGGATGTAATACACAAAAATGCACTGGAGTACATATTCTTCCCTACCATCTAGTGTTTAAACAAATTAAAACGTTTTTAAATTTAAAATAGACCTATAGTACTATTAATCTTTCAGGAAGTTAGTAAGAGATGAATAGTATATATTCATATGCAATATTATATGCTTTTTGTATGCATCTTTTTTTTTCATTTCTGATTATTGCAGACATGCGATTTTTGCATTAAGCTTGGTTTGACCTAATGTATCGAATCCTTTTTAAACTGTAGTTGCTTATTTTTATATTTTGCTAAGCGTGTTACTGATATTACAAATGCCATTTATGGTAAAGAAATATCAATAAGCTTAGATGTTGTAAAAATGTGTATGTTACATACGAAATATTAAAAGAAGCCAACTTAATATACACGTTTTGTAAAGCCGTTTTTCTTGAAGATCACAATGGTAACTTCATCAATGATAACTTTACAACTTCATAAATATTATAAAAGATATTTCTATGAATTTGACTATTTCCGCATAATTAATATAGATAAACATGCATTTTAATTACTTATGCTCATGTATAATTAGCGCGTTACTTCGTCAATCATAGAAAAATCTCCCTTTTCTTTGGTCACTTTGAGTGCACCATCCGATAATGGCAGTGACGTCAGGAGGAGAGCCACGCGCCGTGACTTACCGGCACGCGACCTCAGGTGACCCTATATTAAGTCTAAGCACACTTGGGGAAGTCAATTATTGCTCCGGGTTCACTGACTGACTCGTGCGCGCGCGATTCTTGCAAAACATCTTTGCCAAAAAGATTTGTAATAGAAAAAGCAAAAGGGGTCGGCTTCGCCCGAAAATACTTAATTAACTTAATCTCGAAGGCAATTTTTTTTTTATTATTCGATTTCAAAAAAGATTTCTGCATTCTCATCAATCAAGATGTTTGAAAAGATTTTTCCCACCACACACCTATTTTTAGGCGAACGATTTCTCGTTCCTTCAACTTGCCTCCTCCTCCTCCATTTTCACTCTTCAATGTGTCTTCCTCCTTTCTTCCCCGAAACTATTTGTCTACTACTTCCCCATTCGCAGAAACCTTAAATTAATTTTTTTTTATTTTTCCTTTCTTTTTCTATTATTATCTACTGCTTTGTTTTTCAATTTTCGGTGATTATACGAAATCCAATGAATAGCTTTTGATACTGTCAAGCGCCGAATGAGTTTTACATAGTATTCCTTACATAGTTCAAAATTCAAGTTCTCTTCCAAGTTCTCTTTCCATTAGCAAAATCTATGGAAAAGCCTTGAATTATTAATGTGGTTTTTTTTTAGAAATTTAAAATTTCAATAATCTTTTAGCAAAGGTATTTATTATCAACTAATTAACGCAGTTAATCACAATTACAAGTCAAAAGAGGCCTTAAAAGAAAAGCAACTTCAAACTATTCAAAATAATCTTTGAATTTTTTGTATCTATTTTTTCTTAAGTTTATTTCAACTACTTTTATTTTTCAAAGCTAATCTTGTCAAGGCTGCAATCTTTTTTTTTTTTTTAAATCTAATTCCTATTTTTAATTTTTTAAACTTTAAGTTTTTTTAAAACATTGAGATTTAATCTCAAACTTGAGACGGAAAAAATTTTTTTCCCTCGCTTCAGCACACATGAGTTTTTGGTTTATTTTTAATATATGTAATAATTTTGGGGAACTGCCGGAAAAAAGTAGCAAGAAAAGAAAAGCAAATCTTTAATATAATTTTCCTTAATACTCAAACCTTACAAAAGTTTTGCTTAACCTTAATATTCAATTAAGCTTGTTTTTTTATTTTTTAAAGTACCTTTAATGACGTTAGGACCTACTGCTGGTAACAAAATAGAATTAAATGACACGGTCGGTTGAAGAAAGAAAATAAAATAAAAAAATGAAAAGAAGAGCGAGCGGCTAAATTTTATCAGAAGCAAAGTCGCTCGTATTGTGTGAAATCTATTATTATTGGGTGTTTTCTTCATTGCACCTTTTAAAATTTCGCATGTTTTTATTAGAAACTCTGTTTTGATAATAAGCATGATAGCAAACGTTTTAAGAAGTAAATAAAGGAAACGAAAACAAACTTCGATCGCAATTATTCGAATAACTTTTATATATATGTTCTTAATAGCTGTTTTATTGAGAAAATATCTTCTCCCTTATACTTAAATAAACATTTTTTTTTTAAATTCTGAGATAACATTTGATTTGTTTTATGTGTTTGTTTGTTGAAGTTTGTATTTCTTCAAAATTTAAGGAAATATTATTTAAATTTTTTAAATTTTTTAAAGGAAATAGTGTTTATTTAATTTAATGTCATTTATAACTTTGGTTTTTAAGAAAAGAAAAAGTCTGATACTTTTGTTGAATTTAAGCAATTTTTTTAGTTTTACGAATTACATAATATTTTTTTTTCCTGACTGTGCACAGTTAAATATTTAACAATCTCCTGATCTGACAGTCTTTTGATGCCTCTCATTGCTTGTATCAATGAGAAATTTTAAGAAGAATGCTACAAAAAATAGGTTTCTGAAGAAACTACAGGATTGATAAATAAGAATAAAAATTATTGCCATTCGGAAAAATGGTTTACCTTCTCTTGGGAAGAATAACAATAGGTGGAATATGAAGACAGGATTGGATTGATTTCAGTTTGGATTGGATTGATTTGCTCCAAAGATTGGATTGATTTCAGTTTTGAATGCAGAAAACAAATGCAGACAATGAGAATAACGGTTTGATACTTCGATTAAATGTTACCATTTCAAAATAACATGCCAATATAAATGAACTATTATCGACTGAATCTGAAAACCGTGTTCCTCATCAAGTATACCTAACTCTTCGAATTTCAACAAAAATCAATTTTTGATCATCTTTGGAAGTTTAAAAATTTTAAATTAACAGTCGATACAATGGTCTCCATTGAGCCTATATGAATAATGGTGGACAATAGAGCGACTCCCCTCATGGGCGGTCATAAGCTTTTAGAAAAAAAAACAGGATTTTAGTATCTAGTAACAAAGCTTTTTAGATAGTACGAAATAAAATCGTTTGGTTATTTTAGGAATCTCATACTAATGATTTAATACAATATTTTCCAGATAAAAAACTTGCAGATAAGGATATTCAAAAACGTAACCGAGATATCCGACTAATTCCTTTCTTTACAGTTTATTTTAACTATTACATTACATAGTTTTTCAGCTGATATCAAGTGTAAGTTTATGAACGTAACATAAGTTTAGTGGGTTTTTGAACATACAATACGTAAATATCAGGTTGCAAAAGCTTCTTCCGGTTCTAGAACCCGTGCCCAAGAAGGGCTCATTTTCCGAGGGGGGTGTTCATATGTTTTCAAACAAATTATTGCATTCGATTCCTGAAAATCTTTGCTATATTACATCTAAGAATCAACTTTCTGACTATACATCTGTGAATGCCATCAACGGTCTGAATATGCGCGAGCATATTCGAGCAATAATCTTCTACGAGTATTCTGGAAAGATCAGTGCTGCGCAATGTCACCGAAACATTTGCCAACGTTTAGGTGATGATACTGTTAGTTTACGTACAATAGAAGAATGGTATCGCCGGTTCAGACGCGGAGATAGCACTCTTCAAGATGCACCTCTCTGGTCGGCCAATCATGATTTCAGATGGTGATCTACGCCAAGCAATTGATGAAGATCCCAATGTAACAACGAGGGAACTCGCAGAACAGTTCAAGGTTCACTTTTCAACCATTGCCCGGCATCTGCATGAGCTGAATCTGTCATTCAAGTTCAATCGTTTTTGTGTTGGAATAAAAATCCGGAAAAAAACTTTTGCAACAACCTGATATATTCATGGTAAGATTTTTCTTACTGATGTATAAAGCTTAGGTAATTTCACGGCAGGGAAAAAAATAAAGGGATCTCTCCCTATTCAGAAGCAAATCCATAAATTTAAGACTTCCAGCATAAAAGCAAGATAAGAGAATCCACTGGAATTTCTAAAATCGCAATAGCAAGGATCAAACTGATGAACAGATGCTTTGGCGGCTTTTGGATTAGCGTCGCCTGTATCAGTAAAAAATACGATCTTATTAAAAGGTGTCTTTACAATCGACAAAGTAAAATAAATTTTTTTTTCAAAACCTCTGGAAACTTCAATAGAGCCCGATTTCATTCTCGTTTCATCTCAAATTTTGTCAGTAGAGAAGTGCGAATTTATCTAAAGGTAAAATCATTCATAGAAAACGTTAAGCAGACATTGTTATACCTAGTCCATGAACACATCATGATAATAGAAGACAGAGTTAACACAATTACTTTCCAAAAGACGGTCGGAAAAGGACCTTCGGATTTTTTTCCTTCTCTTTGAAAGATTTTTTTTAAATATTTAACGAGGAAATTTATTCAACTTCCCCTCTGGAATTGAAAATATTTTGAAATAAACCCACTCAGTTCCGTCTCTGAGGTGGAAATTTAACCTTCGACTTGAAAACTGCTATTAATTATCCGTTTGTCATATATATTCATAGCAGCTTTACCAAATACTAATGATGAATTACCCAAATGATGAATTTACCAAATACTAATGATAAATACCCCATAATTACCCAATGAATGGAATTATAAAAAATATCCATTACAGGTCGTGTGGTAGCCTACGTGAAACAATCTTACAAACAGATCAGACAACAACCAATTTTTGCCACGTAATCATACGTTCTGATAAAATAACAACGCTATTAAATTACATCGACACCCAAAATTCGTTACATATTTAGTTCCTCGTTTTTGTTTATACATTGAATTTTTTTTCCTGCTTCTTAATGTGGTTCCGAGTGGCAGGTAAATTGGCCGGTCAGGTGGTTGACCAAGGCGCTCTGCTTGGACCGTCACAATTGATAAACAGGAAGACAAAGTGTTGTACAAGGCTTTGAATCGGTTCGACGAAAGACTTAATACCCGGTGGCCAATAAGAAAATGGAATTTTTCATTGAGTCGTCCGGGTGCAAGCTCTCCACTCACTTTCTTATTACACGTTGCGTGATGCCGGGGATTAATGCTGTGGGTCAGCGGTGCACCGGACGCTCACGTGATTACACCTGTATGCTGAGAAACAATGGCTGCCTTTGTCATGCTGACTTAACCCTCAACAGTTCCGCCTACAACACCTACTTTTTTTATCGCCCTGCCCCTTTTCTTGGTTGTTGTCTTCCCCATTAAAAAATGAAATAAATATGGAACCAAAATTGGATTAAATATGACAGGTCGAAGTTGCATTCTTTAATTAATTTATTCTTTAATTAAAAGGGTTGAATAATATAACTCGAAGTGTATAAAATGGAAAAAGTCATCACAACTCCTATAACTTGTTTTGTCTCAAGCACCATTTTCTGTAATCCTAATCCCTTACGCACGACGTTATATGTTGGATTACATTGCTCGGTTTAACAACTTATTCATACTGAGCAATCTAATTGTAGTAAATTTATCATGTATCAAGTCGACGGGAAGAGACATGATAAATTTACCTTCTGACATAATGTAAATCAGCGACGGGGAATAAGCACTACGCGTGCCTTAATCAGAACCTTTGCTTCATAAACTCTAGGATTACACGTACTTGGCACAACGCCAAGGAAATTTCAAATTAAGACAAATTCTAACGTCGATTATGATTATTATCTTCTCGCATGCATTCTATGGAGAAATGATAAAAGTTCTCGTAAGACAAATGAAACATTTCAAATATATATAAATTAATGAGTTAGTCCTTGGTTTTTGGCTTTCTTCTGGATTATAATTTTCCTGTCTGTTTGTATATAATTAATCAAATTACTCAATCCATTTGAGTTCATATGGTTTCCTGAAGCATTTACTGGCTCTTATGGTAACTTATAAGAAAATGAACTTAAAACTTTATTTCTATAGTTAATATTCAATTACTCTATTTATAATTGTTATTTTTGTTGATCTAACCCCTGTTTTTGTTGATGGTCTAACCCCCGTTTTTTAGGGTTGGTTCGACCCATTGGAGGCCTCCTTGTCGGTCAGATGTTGACCATACTGGCTCTCCGCTGGGTTTTACCTGTAATTTCTTTTATAAATAAATAAATAAAAAAACAATTTTTATTAGGGTTTTTTTATGGTATAGAAGGAATGCTATGCTTGCGAGTTTCTATTTAATATGAATACGCATTAATAGAATACACATTATTAAAGGTAATGCATATAAATTTTATTAAGTATTATTATAAAAAAAGAAAAAATTAGTAAAACTGAATATAAATGAACAGACTAATCTTTAATCTGAAAAAAAAATGACCAAATCCTTTTTAAAAGCTTTTATTAACTTTGCTGTGTTAGTTTGTTTAGGTCAAATCTTGTAATCAATATTAAACCAACTTTCCGACAAGCTAGGGAGCTGCAATTTGACACACTTATGCAGAATCGATGACAATTTATGATAAAGAAAAAAATTTTCAAATCGGTTCATTGGTTCGTGTTCTAATGGTACTAACTCATTACTACGAATTGATTGTTGTAACAATTGGACATTTCGTTATGGAGAGAGGTAAATGTATCTATTGTTTATTCTTGCAAAATTAAGCTTTATTGTTGCCACTAAATAAAGCATTCTAAAAGCTTGGTTTGATAAAACCCTTTTTACATAATCTTGTTATGTAGAAACTTGTTTTCTTTTTCATGTTTTTCCTTAATGATTGAAGAATAATTTTGATAACTGAAATGCGCATTTAAGGTTTTGATTAGTTTTTTGGGTGGATTACGATTGGTCTTTTGAGTAATTACAACACAACAAGAATTGAAATGCAAGATGGGAATAAATTCAAATCAGTTTGAAAGACATTTTCTCTTAATACCCTTAGCAATAACATCAATTATGGTTATTTATTAAGAAATTACTTTTATCTAGTTCGCAAGAACTGTCGAGTCTTACCTTTCCTCAGCATTCCTGGGAAAATCTATAAACAGCACTGGCGAAATTTATAATTCTTTTTGAGGTATGAAATTGTAATATACATTGATTAGATTATACGCCACTTGATCTTTGATTAAACGTAAGAGGTGTGGCGTATAATAAAAACCCTTATTAACCATTCGTAAGTCATTTCACTTGATTTTGTTCTGATGTTCATTTGCCCACTGTTAAGAAAAATACGAAATATATTTTAATTTCTTCTATAGGCCTAAATTTCTTGTAGAATTCTGTCATTATGGGAAAATTCTTTCATGACGTTGATTTGTAATTAAAAGCACTGATTTTTTTTAACCTCCTCAATCTTTTTCATTTTTATGATTGATTTGCCAAATAAAGTTTTTGAATTTAGGGTTATATCTAATTTTATTTTCAGAATCCAACTCCCAGTGATATTTATTTATTTATATATTTATTTATTTGATTAGGAAAAAAAAAGAATACAGTCAAAGCTCTAGTGGGACCAGTATGGTATAAACCGTCAGGTCCCAGCAGGCTTAGTTGTCAAACAAATAATGTAACATTTCACGAAAAGATTAGTGATCGTCATCTGGCATTCAGCTAAGCTGTTAAACAAAAGTTGCAGCATACAAAAATAACCTTAAAAAATTATATCATATTAGAAAGAACAAAATGTTTAAGGAGTCGTCTAAAACGACTATAAGGGGTCACGGACCGGATTAATGGTGGTATAAGTGACCAATTTTTTTACACCAATATGGGATACACATCTACTATAATAATTATATGTAGAGAGAGGCACACTTATTTCATCGGCATTTCGAGTTAATTTTAATTGTGCTGCTCATATCGTAATAGTATTGGAATAGGGGTTGAGACAATGAGTGATGTATATTTATATTAGTTTATGGAATCGGGAGTTTGGAAAAATAATAAAAATGAAATAACACATTTTTCTCATTTTTTTTAACCGAAGATACACAGAGTCCAGCCCCACTGAACCAACCAACATTCGAATTTAAAAGAAAGCATACCGATAAAAATTCATATTTATCAGTAGTTAACATTTTAATATTATTCAGATTCACGCGTTTAAAATCACTCCAAAACTCACCGAAAATAAAGAAAAATATACTTTTAAAATTGTAGCAAAATAACAGATACAATTTCCTTTTATAGAAAAAAATTCTAAAGATATTCATAACAGAAGGTTAAGTTATCAAGCCATGTGTGATAAACAAGAAAGTATCATGAAGAGCTCATAAATATCACAAGTTTTTTTTTTAATTTTCAAAAAGCCTTAATTTCTTTAATAGCTCAATTGCTTAACATTATCATCTTCATCATAATCATAAACAAGACGCTTTTAGGTTGAAGACCTGAAGTAGAACTCGTATATTTCAAATTATGAAAAATGACATCAACTTTTACGACTACCTTGTCCTACAAGGCAAAGACGGTGCAGACTGACAGTTGCCATGAAAAATGATTTTGAACTTTGTAACAAGTTCATTGTATCGTCTCCATATAGTCAGATGTGAAGCGTGGCTATCACGAGTTGCTATCACACGGGATCGCGTCATCATGAAATCAGTCCGATTCAGGATAATGTCCTAATATAGATTAACGACTGGTTAAATGGTAATTAGTGTCATGCTTAATAACTTATGTAGCTCATTAAAATAGCTGGCATCTGTAAATACTGATTACACTCGATGAAATTTTAAAATTATTTTTAATGTTGTTAAGATATGATATAGATAGCATGTATATAAGTTTGCTTATATAATACGTGAGAGATTAGTTTCCAGTTTTAAAAAAAATTGCAAATGTCACGGAAATTAATGCTTCTCAAGTGAAATGTTCTTTTTTTGTGTTAAGTGAAAATGTAGAGCGTGGTGCTTTTTTTTTGTTGTTGGAGAGATGATTTGATTTATTCAGTCTGGCGACAGTAATTATGATTTTGGCGAAAACTTCGTAGGCGTGGTGGCACCTGGAGAGTGATTAGTGCGCACGCATCCCATTCGAAACCAGTTATTGAAATCTCGTGCAACCGCCCTCTCTCTCTCGCGGCGACTTCAACAAGTAGACAACTTATTAATCCCCGGCTTAATGATGGCACCACGTCCGCCGAGAAGAACCTCCCTGATTAGCCTGTCCTTCTTGGTACTCTTGAATTAAAAAAAACGCCTTTACGTCTCTTTCAAAGAGGGATTGAGCAGGAAATTTTACCTGAAACGCAGGAGATGGCTAAGGATTTTATGTAGACGAAAGAGAAAGAAGCAGTGAACAGTGGAAGATTTAGCAACGGAGTATAACTGACCAAATTATATTTGATCAAGTTTAAGAGAAATTTGAGAGATTCAGAAATACTATTTAAAATACAGTAAAATCACTTAGGAGTCCTGTAGTGCTTTTAGTTTTCCTTATAAAATTTAGGTACGGTATTCATGTCTTAACTAAATGCATTGTTACGTGATGAATATACGAGGGTTACTGAGAAAGCATCTTTTTTTTTTCTAAAACCAATAAAAAAAAATCAGCAAAGTGACGTTCGGCACACTGCAAACCTGAAGTTTCCTGAATGTGCACTATTCCGATAAATGTGCAGAAAATGATGCCTGTGAAGGACTCGCGCTGCAAATAATGAGCTGTAATCGGATTCTTGATTGCGGAAAAAGAATTTATAGTGAACATTCAAAAATGTTTGAGTGCTGAGTGTGTGTGGAAGTAATGCAGTTGATAAGAGCATCGTTGGTCACTGGATTAGATATTTAAAGCTTCAGGAAACAGAGACGGAGCTGCGTGATCAGAATCCATAGAGCTGAGGAATTGACACTTAGTATCTTACAATAATCTAGCAAACATTTTGCAGTTCCATAATGTACGCTCTTATACAAATTCTCCTATCGCCAAATTGGATTAGACTGTGCTCTCCCATAGTCTCGGTTTGGCTCCCTCTGATTTGATACATTTAAAGATGTACCGCGTGAGACAAACATTGATTCATGCAATGGGGATGTGAATACGCGAACGGCACGGGCAAGGGATGTATAAACTTCTTTTGCGCTGGCATCAGGCCGTAAAAGTTGATTATGTGAAATAAAAAAAACAGTACATGTAGAGAAAACATTCATTTATATTCTGAGAAATTCATGCATTATGAATAAACAGATTCCAAGAAAAAAGCATGCGGCATTACTTTCTGAGAAACCATCCTATATCAAAGATTTGAAAATAGAATTAATGCAGCATTTCAGTTATTATGGAAATCTAAGATTATATATGTAAGATAATAAAAGTAATAATCACTTTTTATTCTAATTAAAATTGTTTCCATTAACTTCTAGCAATATGCAGGATTATTCAAAAAGGAAGGCGCAAAAGTAAGCAGATTTATTTTTTATTAAATTGACATACAAAAACCATATTGATGTGAAAAGATGGAAGAAATTTCATATGTAAGCTTACATAACCAATGTTGGATAAAAGCACCCTGGGTAGTTCATTTCTTCCCAGACACCACCAACATCAATATCCTAGGTTATCGGCTCACTGCATCAATATTCACAAAACCTTGACCCATCCCCTTAAAAAGAAATCGCCGTTGTGTTAAATCAGGTGATCGTGGAGGCCAGATCAGAATCGGAAAATTATGATTCTGCCACAGCTGATCTAGCGTCTTACAGAGAGTCTAGAATAACCCTACAGTAGAGCAATACAACGTCAAAAGTTTTACTATGTCCATGGAAACGGAAATGTACACGCACATGGGTCCTGTGGATACCTTGGCAATATTTCAGCTGATTCCGTGAACCTAAAAATTTGACGTGTTCAATATAGCATTCAGCTGGCCGTGAACATCCTTGTGGAAATGGAGAGGAGCACCATCCTGTTGAAAGATTAGATTAGGAAAAACTTTCTCTAGTTGAGTGGACAAGCCGTTCCTTTAACATGTCCAGATAGGTGTGGCCAGTGACAGTAGGCTCGGCAAAAAAGGGCCCTTTTCTCTTAAACTACACACACACACACACACACACACACACACACACACACACACACACACAC
>JAHWFO010060970.1:7646644-7671607 GCA_023313115.1 Rhysida immarginata
CACACACACACACACACACACACACACACACACACACACACACACACGAGGAACTAATCTTATCCAATCATTAACCCATATGGCATTTTCAAACGATCACCAAATCTTGACGAGTCATTAGCAGGTATTGCTTCAGACAATCGTCAAGATGATGAACACGATTTAAACGATAATGTACCATGGCTTAAGATGCACACGACAAATATCTTTTTCCCTTTCATTATTCTGTAATTAACTTGTTAGCTATTTTACCTCTCAGTTATCACTGTTCCTACTTAATTGGAATTGTTTAGAAGTTGGCGAGCTACTTCAGAAGAAAATTTTTCACTTCTCTCCGGAAGGAATTCTATGAAATTTCGAAATGCGATGTCCCCAACCGCTTGTAAGAGCTAGAGCCCTAAAATTCGAGTTCAAGGGTGCAGAGATTAATATCTATTTCACTTTAATGCAAATTTAATAAAACTTGTTAGCTACATGCCAAACTCAAAGCATTCGATATCTGAGTTCGTATCTAAGATGGCCAAACTTTATACAGTTTATTTAGAAACCAACTTTCTTTTACTTGTTTCGGCAATAATTTATATGTAGGACTTAAATATTTTCTAGGAACTTATATATTTATACTTTTTCAAAATTATTAAGTTCCAAAAGGAGCAGAAATCTCCCATATTCTAGAAACAGGTTATTGTAACGTAAAGGCCCACATTGAGATGCACTTTAAATGAGGTGGAAAACCTCTAGAAATCTAACATAATTAAAAGTCATGTTTGAATTATGATTTCCCACCTTCATCTTTATGAGAACAGTAATACAGGCCCTTTTCGTTGTAACGTCTTCATTTGCCACTTTTTTTATCGTTGCCTGCGCCCGAGGGATTTCGGCGGCGAGCATTTTGGCATCTGTCACAACTTCCCCAAAACCAGTTTTGTGCAACATTTATTTTCACGCAATTCAAATGGAGAAATTGCATTAGCAGAAACATTTCCATTTATTTAGACGCCAAAGAAAATAGCCATGACATAACACAGATGACATCACAGAAATTACACATATAACGAAACTCGTTGTTATAAAGGAGTTGAAGAAAATGAAAAGACAAAGAATTCCTTTGTCTCTTCCAATCCATTTTCATAGATTTCCCGGCGGAAACGTGGACTAAGACACACGAACCAACATCAGACGAATCCATAATTAAGAGAGGGACATTTGATAAATGGTTAATGAGGTGCTCGTTGTGCTTGTGGCTATATATTGACAGTGATTGGTTGGGAGGAAAGTCTGCGTGTTTTACATAATGAACTCGACTAAAAGGAAGAAATCAGCACGTGTTATGCAAAAGAGAAAGAAGGAAAAGAAGTAAGGATCAAGGAAAAAACGTCTGGAGGAAACGAAGTTTGCGTTGAGCTAAAAATTCCAAAAGATTCCACAGTGTCTTTGCTAGCTAGCTTTATGTTTAATTTTCATTTATATTATAATCTTATTATAAATAAAAGCTAATTTTTTAATTTCTAAATTTCACATGGAAATTTTTAATTTTTATTAAGAAGAACATTAAGTCAATATAATCTGATTTCAACAAATCGAGTGTGATGAAGGGATGAAACACTTTTCATGTGGCATTCCAGTCCAGTTTTATGTCAACTTAGGAATCTTTTTATTATTCCAGCATTAAGTAAATATGGGCAAAGTTTATGAAATTATTGGCTATTCAACAAAGAAAACTAAAAAGCTCTGAAAATATCTCACATGTAAAACCTTTTTTAAATTCTAGCTTGATACAGATAAATGTGCAATTGTGCAAACCCTTTAAAGCTCGTTGCTCTCCAAGATATGCTCCATAACAAATGCAGTAAAAACAACGGTTAATAAAATAAACGAGACCAAAATAAAAAAAAGAGATAAAGAGAGATTGAAAACCCCAAAAACAATTATGCAGAAACGAGGCAGCGCAACCTTATAGGTGTTGACAGTGACAAATGGACCCCGTGTCGTGACCCCAACCTCGTTCGTGTCATTACACTGACGTTATTACTCTCGTCGGTGGGAATCCTTTATCTGCTAATAACGCTATGAAGACTTAATCAGCTTCTTCGCCACCGTCTTCCCCATTTTCTTTCTTTTCTTACCTGTAGCTCCTTTTGTTTTTTCTGCAGATCATCATCGCACTTTTGCCTGAGTGATGGATGGAGTGACAGGTGGGGCGGGGACTGCGATCCACGTGAATCCATCATAACAATTCATTTCGTGTGAGAAGATAGAAGGTAATCGAGAAGTTTTTCTCCCCTTTTTCTCGGTTTTATTAATATATACATGAGCACGACGAGGTGAAAAGGTTCTACAGCTCACCCATTCTGATAACGTAATTTCATTGGGTGAAATTATACATTTGCAACGCGGACATTTTTGACGCCTGTTTAATGAAAATGATCTACCGTGCACCACACATTTTCCCAAGCCCGTGTTTTTTGAGGGAAATTCCACCCAAAGTGCCACTTTTCTTCTTCTGGCGCCAAATGAGAAATTACAGGCCGTGTTATTCAGACAAACGGACTGTTAAAAACCATTACGTAAACACCTTGAGCGTTCTCCACACGTTCTCAAACGCAAGGAAGCCATTTGCGATATAAATGTACATCGTTAAAAAGTTTTTCCCTTTTTCTCTTGAAACGTAATAGGTGGGAAACTATTTCTGACTTGAGTTACATAAAATTGTTAACAAAATTCTAGTAGCCTGAAACCATTTTGGGCGGCATGAAATTATACAGGTAAAGGGAACGCCCTGTTTCAACACTTCATTTAGGAATGAAAATGTATAGAAAAGAACGGCATAAAGGATGAAAATATTTATATACATAATGAAAAAAAAACTCAATAAATAAAGAGAGAAAACATTAACAAAATGATATCTTATAATATCTGAATAAAATCGAGTTGAATACTGATGATGAAAAAAAAATTACTGATGGCCTATGCAAGAGAAAGAAAGAATGTACATTTACAAAACTTTTAGAATAGAATTTATAGAACAGAATACCGTGCTTATTCAGGAACAATTAAAAAAGGGGTGACATTTAAGCATAGTAATTAACGTTATCAATTACACCTCCCAAGCGCGCATGAAGCGAGGCATGGCGGCGATGTTGGCCAAGCAAAATGCTTGATTAAGGAGAAATTGTATTGTTGGTGTGAAGCAGTGCTTGTACAGTATTTGCTTTACAATGGGGGCATGACGTAGACCGGATGCTAGAATGAAGTGTAATTAAGGAGAAGGGAGTAAAGAAAAAGATAGTCACAAAAGGCTTGCATAGGCTAAATCTAAAGTTATTAAAAATTGCTTTATGCTCAGATTAAAACGATCTTTCAAGTATAGTCCTTTTTTTCCTCACGCCTAAATTACTAAATTTCATTTCATGTCATAGCTGTGGAATAAATTAAAAATCAAAATTTTGCCCATTAAGACAGAAAGCGATAGACCTAAGTGCGATTTTCATTTTACCCTACTCTGTACTGGATTTTTAATTTAATCAAATGAATTTTAAAACTTTATTTTTATTAAAAAGCCGCGGGGGAAAAACTATAACTGGAAGGCCCTGATGGTTAAAGCATTGGGACGGTAATCCGAAGGTTCGAGTCCAGGCCGTGGAATTTTCTTTACTAATTCTCTATATTGGAAAGAGAGAATGCTAAGCATAAACAAAGCATAACGAGCTTTCGATTGACGGTTATAGTGAATAATCATATAAAGTTAAACTTTTGAATAACCATAATTGGATGGTTAGGCATCAAATTATTTATAGAAGAGTGACCAAATGCGGGTCCCGCTCCTAAAGTGGGCCCCTCAATTTCTGTTCTATACGATGCTGCAGCATAGCAGTGAAAGACTGAGCAGGACCATGCCTAAACTGTTTACTCAATCTGTTGTTTTTCAATGGCGACATATTGTTTTTTGTGTTTTCCTTAACTTTTTATGCTTCTCAGTTTCACATGTTTTATGCCAAGATTTTGAAGGTCAGTGATTTAATTGTTATACTTACATATTCCTTATTATAACAGCTACGTATCAGTTTAAATTTGAAGTAGTTAACATGCATAAAAATCACCGAAAAATATTAATTCAGAAAATGCACGAGGTGGTCCTTACCAAGGCCTCCTAGATAACAAGGCCCGGACACTATGCGCTGATGATGTCACAAAAGGAGGGAATGAGGGCAGCGAGAAAACAATCCAAGGAAGAAAAAAAAGAGCTCGTAGCTTATTAAAGGAAAACATCGATAGGCATTTTTGAGTTTTTCTATTGTTTTAAAATATTGTAGGTCTTTTCTAGTGTTTTTTGAAAATATTGTAGACTTTTAATAATATTTAAATTATTAAATTTAATAAAAAAATTGATTTTTAGCTGTTTTTAATTCTAGTTCAAGCATTCTGATCTAGAGCTTAATATGTACTTGAAAAACTACAAAGGTTATAGGCTAACTCCAAATTTTAATTTATATGTGAACATTTGTTTTTTATAAATGTTAGTAATATGCAAATAGCAGACAATTCATTCATTATACTTATAGTTAGGCCTAATTCACTGGACTTAATGCCTCGATGTTTATTCTGTTTTAATTTGCCTACAATATGTTTTAAGTGATTGCGATTGTAATTTCTTTTATTCTGAATCTTCTAAAATGTTATTCAGACTTTTAGAATGAACAATTAATTTAATGCAAATGATTTTCGTCAAATTTGAGTGTCGCTGTCGCTTGAACATGATCTAAACATGAAGGATCGCTTACAAACGTCGTCACTGACTTAGATGAACAGAAACAAAATAAAATAAATTTTTATGCCTACTTGAAGAATATATTAGCAATCCATGCTTCCTTTACAATATTATATGAAAGAATTATATTAAATAGTTCAGGCTGAATGATAAAATGATCTGTATCCGCACGTAAACTCAGCAAAAGATCGAGTATCGCCTGCATCAACCTTCCCTCCTTTATCTCATGACCGTTCCCATCATGCTCGAGCTGTCCGGGCCTTGTTATCGAGGAGGCCTTGTCCTTATCCGGACCCCCACGCTGTACCTAAAGCAAGCCCCCATATTTTTACGATTATTCTTCTCAACTTCTTGGAATTCGGTTGTAGGATCCAAGTTTTACACAACAGAAAGTTTCTAAGGAAAACTAAGCCCCTATTTTTTTTTTTATCTGCGATGTCTTTGAAGTAATTGAATATCTGATATTTCATTAGAAAATTATGAATTTGCTTATTATGATTGTTTTTATATGATGGTTTTCTTTCATCCAATATTTTTTTCCTCATTTAATATCTAATATTTAATTTGGCCCAGTTTACGGGACCCGTTTTTTGAAATGGTAAAAGGGTAATGTTTTGGAAATTTTTTTTTTTTTTTTAATAACGATTTTTTTTATGGCGGTTTTTATTAGTGCGACCTAAAAAGTAACTTAACTACTCATGTGTTCCACATTTTTCGATGTTTTTATTTCGTAATTTTGCCTGTACCTGTCAAAAACAAAATGGGGGCCCGCTTTTGGTCATTTTTCTCTATTATATGGGGTGTTCAAAAAATCTGGTAACATGGCAGATATATCGGAAACTAAGCATTGTACGAAAAAAATGTCCAAAATCAAAAGTGAATTATTTCGCGGGGGAAATTCATTAGTTAAAAAATTACCCCCCCCCCCCTTGTGAGGCCCTGAAAGTGTGGAACTTTTAAAGTTTTGAATCCAATTTTATCGATGAAGACAAAGAGATAGAGAGTGGGTCTGCAGACATTCCTATTCTATTTTTTGATGGTCTTTAAGAATTCACTTTTGATTTTGGACATTTTTTCGTACAATGCTTAGTTTCCGAGATATCTGCCATGTTACCAGACTTTTTGGACATCCTATATAATAAAATACATGTTATCTCATAATTAAAAAACTGCTGAGACGATTTTTCTTGGGTTTGATATAAAAGATAGGTATATACATGTAAATTTTAATTTGAAGCTGGCGAAGATGTTCCTCTACGGCGAAGTCAATTCACGGTTTAGTCATGCTTCGCTATGACGATCCATAGATGGCAAGGACAAACCATGGAGAATGTACTGATATACAGTAGAAACCAGCATTTCAGCATACACTCACTTACCAAAACTCATGGCACACCCCTCCAATCAGGTTCCATGTCCGTAATGCAATAGATCCCGCTGCTTCCATTCTCGGAATGCAGGTGCACAGGACTCCTTGATATCACAAAATCATTGTAAGCAAAACTAGCTGCAGAAATGGCAGCATTTGAACGGGGGATGATTGTTAGTGTCAGATGGATGGGTGCCTCAATATCAGATGTAGCCAACACCCTGCAATTTTCCCGCACAACCGTTGCAAGGGTCTATCGAGAATACACCCAATGAGGGGTTACAACCCATATCGGACAGCGGACGGGCCGCCCACGCCTCATTGATGCCAGAGGTGTTCGCCGGGTCACTCGGCTTGCAACTGCTGACCGAAGGGCGACGGCGGGCCAAATCACCATGGCGGAACAACCAGGGACGTCCCACAACTGTGTCCGTGATGACAAATCGGCGAACCTTGACAGCTGCAGGCTTTGGGAACAGGAAGCCACGACGGGTGCCACTTTTGACAGCTGCACATCGTCGGCAACACCTAACCTGGGCCAACCAACATCGACACTGGACCGCTGAGGACTGGCGAAGGGTTGCCTGGTCCGACGAGTCACGGTTTCACTTGTATCGGGCCGATGGTCGTGTCCGTGTCTGGCGCAGCCCACACGAAGCCATAGACCCCGCTTGTCAGGTGGGGACCACACAGGCAGGTGGAGGCTCCATACTGGTCTAGTGTATTTTCTCGTGACATGCAATGGTCCATTGGTGCATCTGACATCCAGTCTGCATGCTACTTCCTACGTCGATCTGCTTGGAGACCACTTGCACCCCTCCATGAACTGTTTTTACCTCGCGGGCGACGGCATCTTTCAGCAAGATAATGCGCCTACACACAAGGCCCTTGTGACACGGCAGTGGCTGGAGGAAAATGCTACCAACTTCATGACAATGATTTGGCCTCCATGTTCCCCAATTGGAATCCCATTGAACATTTGTGGGACTTCACCAACACAATTGTAAATGCAGCATCTTTATAGAGTGCAGTAGATTCTCTTCCACGATGGGTCGCCGCCATTATCCGGGCCAGTGGGGGCCCAACACGTTATTAGGCAGGTGTGCCATGACGTTTGGTGAGTGAGTGTATACAGGTGTGTCAAAAATACGTTTACAAACTTTGAGGACGGTTTCCTCACAGAAAACAAGAAATATAGTGAATATAAACATATATCCGAAAATTCTTAGATTTGATCTAAGTTTGTAAACATTTTTGATACACCCTATATAACATTTTTGATACACCCTATATATACATTTTTGATACTTCCCTGTATGTGGGTCTAGCCGAGGAAAAATTAATATCGAAGTATTTCTTACAAATGAATGCTGTCGTTAAGATTTTGCTTTCTTCAATACAAATTCTTATATTTGTATGGCATCGCAATACAGCCAAAAGAAGTAAACGAAAGCAGAAATTGTTAGATTAAGTTACCCGGGAATTATCCCATTCATTTACCAATCTGGGTGCCTCAAATGCAGAGCATATTAATAATACGTTTGCTAGCAAGGTATTCCTTTTTTTTTAATAAATGACAAGAATCTCTTCTTTATTAGACTTGCAATTAATGAAATTAAAGACCTTCCTACACTTCACAAAAGAAAATTGGGCAAATGTAGTATGTCTGACGAGTCTAACCTTGAGGTAAGCCTCATTTTGCTTTTTTTTTTAAACTGATTTCAATTATACTTCACCTATTTGATAACAGATTTAAGATGACGTTGACATTTATCAAATTTCAGATAACACCTCTGAAGCAATACTATACTATGAAGCAATACTTCGGACTATATACGAAGCAAAAAAAAATTTTTTTTGTAGATCTGATTTTTAATTAATTTAAACGATAGATTCATCCATAGTTGATTATAATTATTTAAATGATCATGATTTTAGATTATAATCGTGTTTTGCTTAATATGATCTAAATTGCCAGCCCATTTATATTATTAGTACTATGCACTATTAAACTTTATATGGTCATGCTCTCTCTCTCTCTCTCTCTCTCTCTCTTGGTGTGTTTTTGCGTGTGTGAGACTTTATTAGCAACACATCACAATAATTCGCGCTTTTTATTTGTTTGTTGTTATTTATTCAGCAAAGAGCGGAAGAATCTAAACATATTCCAGATACTAAAACAGTCATGTGAAAAAGACCAACATTAAGAAAAATGCAGTTTCTTCTTTTAACACAGGATCTCAAAAAAGTATCAAATACAAGAAGGTAATGATCTTTGGATTAGTAATAAAGTGTAGAAGAAGCAAACCTTGAACAGTGAACGGAAACAATAAATTATGCCTTTCGATACTTGAAAAAATCGCTGACGCAAAGATTGTCCCTATTATCGACGACAAGATCAGTGACCCCGACGACGATTGTTGCCTGGCGGTGGTTGATCGGTCGAGAGAACCCCCTCGTCAATTCGCTAGAGGATGCACCCAACCGGTGGTGTTGGAACCCGCTACCGTCGCCAACCGTGAAAGATTCCCGCCATTTGAGTTAGCAGGGGTCGTTAAAGAGTGGGCCAAGGAAACATAAACCGAACCCAACCGTAGAAACAAACCTATCGTTTTACAAAATTTGGCCCGTAATGACAACGACAATTAGGCGACGACAACAAAGCACCCAACTTCCCTGACCAAGACAAAATGTTTACGGTTCAATATTTGCTGCGTAAAATTATCCACGAAACCGAAACATTTAAATTACCCTTCAAAGGAGATAAATAGAAATTTTAAGTACCCGATGAATTTCGCGTCAAAGAACCTGCTTTGGTGAAGTTTGTTACAATCTGGGGTCAATGAAATATATATTTCCGTATGTTGCAGAATGTTTAAAAAAAAAAGATGCCTCTCTATAATAATATAGTTCTTTAAGAAAAACTGTGTCTATTGACCAAATATTGAAAAGCAATAAAACTCACGAGGGAACCATCGGAATCTGTATCTCAGTTTCATTCCAAATTGAAACATGTTACTCAGCTAAAGCTTGCAAATTGATGCTTGCAAAATAAGCAATCGCATATTCAAAATAAACCGCAAAAACAAAATTTGAGCGCACATAGCTATATAAAAATCCATAGCCATACAAAGTTTATGGCTATATGCGCTCAAATTTTTTCGTTTTCGCGATTTATTTTGAATATCACGATTTATTATTTTGCAAGCATCAACAGTAGCTTTTGATGAGTAAGATATTTCAATTTGGTGTGAAACTGAGATATAGGTTTGGATAGTTCCCTTGTCCCTCTGTAATCATAAAATCGAACTGTGTGTGAAAAAAATCAATAAAAATCATAAATAATTGATTTATCCGAGATTATACAATGGTTTAGTAGAAGCAGTTCTTATTTAATATTCAAAATCTTTTTTTTCCATCAGGAACTATTACATAGATAAAAAAAATTTCACTGAGTAATCTTCAAATCTTACCGAAATTTATAAATATGAATTTAAACATTGTTTATATATCTAAGGGCGGTCGTTGAGAAAAATATTCATTTCTTACTTTACTTGTTTGGAAATATCTCAATAAGAAAGATAATGACCATGCCACGCCCTGAACAGAACAGAAAAAGCACGGTCTATCTAAATAACATTCTCCCATATCCATCAATAAACGTCGGATTATTAGGTTGATTTAGTTCAAATTGTAGATCTGAATCTACGAGATTTGGCAACACTGCGATCTTTTATTAACCATTTATTTAACAATCCAAATTTATTAACTGATAACACTGCGCCAGTTCTTTGTTTTCCGCCAGTTCCGTGCTTAAATGTGAGTAAACTCAATAAGCAGTTGTTATTTTTCTTCCTCGCTCTAAAAGTTGAACTGCAGTGCGAATTAAATGGCGGACGAGCGAGATATATCAGATCGCTGTTGTATTTTGTGTCAAATTACACGAACGTTTGTAGACCATCCTCCAATCAGCCTAGCTCTCGCACTCAGGTAAGAGGAAGGCCGTTTAATACGTACCAGGAAGTGAAAGCTGACACATCCACTATCTTAACCGACCCTCAGAAAATTAACTGCAACATGTTTTAGAGGGCATGTGCATCGCTGGAAACAGTGTATAGAGTGTGAAGGAAACTCAAAAAAACTTTCTAATGCCTCCGACTCTGAATAGTGATCTCAACCCACGAACTGTAAAGCAGCCCTAGTATTTGGGTACCGATAAAACAAACCGACGCGCAAAATTGTAGAATGTCCCCAGGTATCTTATTTCTATCGCTAAACTGCATTACAAAAGAAATGGCAGGAGATATGATGCCCATGTTTTTCAAATTTTAGCAGAGAGTCCTTCAGTTACTATCAGTACTTGTCCATTCCAAATAAGCCTACAACACTTAAATTTTTGATAACAGCAATCTTAAACTTTTTATTACGTGTTTCCATTGAATATTTTTCTCTAGAAATGTTTCGTAATTCCGTTACGATTCATATACAAATGTTTTGGTTTGTTCAAAAAATAGTTTTCTCTATGCTGTATTTTTTCTCTATATATTTCCATCCTCATGACATATTCACATTACCCATGAAGGGTTCTCGAGCTCTAATGTTTTGTTTTAATAACATTCTGCTGATGTTAAAAAAGCAGATTTACTTAGAAGATAAATTACAAAAAAAGCTCCAGAATGCACAATTCTGCTTGGTAAATCACTTCGAAATTAAATTTACCATCATCATTATTTGATGTTCAGATTAGCAATATGATTTCTTTCATACAGTTTCAATACAGAACATTCATCAACAGATCCATCTTCAATAATGTTTCGTCTCTATCAAGACCTAGCTGATCAACCCCCTTAAATATACCATTACATGATTCGTGCTCTAATTGATAGAAACTTCCTATAGAATTATTAGCCATAATCAATTCTTCATTATATAAAAATTAGATTTGGAATAACGAGATTGATGTCCTCACAAATAACGATCGAATAGGGCGTAAACCTCTCTCATTCATATGTATAAATATTTCGTAAGCTGATTAAGTCAAACAGGCTTAGAAACTTAATTTAAAATTCAAAAAAATCAGAATTAATTAAAATAAAGCAGCATGACAACTTCAAATTTTTAAAGAAAACCAACAGAAAAATTACAATTCTCATTCTTATTAAAGAAGGCAAACCTACTTGGAATAGATTCTGAAGGTAAAAGAGATCTAATAATAGAAGAATTCTCAATATCAACCAGTAATAAGGGGATCAAGCGAATCATTTCTACGTATCATGCTTAATAGTTACAATAATTAAAAAAAAAAAAAGATATTCACAAGTACAAAGCGAAAAGATGATGGCAGTGTGTCGATATTTTTGAGCGTTATTCGACTGTGTCATTCGATGCTTAATATAGCGTTGAATGGAGAATTCAAAGACCCGGAACAGGTGGGCGATTTTGTCGGGGGGAAGGTGGCTCCTCTCACTCGACGGACGACCGAACATTCAGAGTGTGAAATGCAGGTGAAGTTCACAACAAAACAAGACACCTCTACAACCTCCCACTGCTCTTTTTTTATCTATTCATGTTCACTTTGAATGCCTCCCATTTTACTATAGAGCACTCTATAGAAGATACAAGGCACCAAATGCTTTTCTTCTCATTGTAGCCACATTAGGATCAAAACTTCTCAACACGCATTTGATTAATAATAATATTGATAATAATAACTAGTAATGAAGTAATAAGAGTAAACTCATCTCTTCCAGTGTCATTTACCAGTAATAAAGCATTTAGCCTAGAATCTGTTATGAATTACACAGTACAAATATGCCGATTCTTACCATTCAATTGTCCATCTCCATTGTGTCATTAGGAGATTATATATTGTAAAGTAATTTATTTATATTTTTAATAAAGCGAAAGCCCAATCTACTACAAGAGATAGTCTATACAAATATTTTCATGAATGCACCTCGAGGGAGCTGTAAGTAAGCTTATTTACGTAACAACTAACCTTAATTACGAATTGGGAGGAGGAAAGGGAGGGAAAATGAGTTATGACATTTAAGTAACACTATGAACGATATGCCTGAATAATGAAGTTCTAGTTTCGAAGACCGGCTCGCCTAGGCCTTATTTACATGGTGATTTAGACATCAAAGCCTAAAATGATTTTTTCCCCCTCGAACTTCATCGACGAATATTATTTCTGGAATTTATCATTATGTTTATTGTAAAATATTTATCAGTTATCTTTTAAATTTATCTATTATTTTTTGGATTAGTTTAAAGATGGCATTTACCAGGTTTAGAGTTTCCTGTGTATTAACCACAGCAGTTACTGAATGTTGGTTTGGACCTAGTGTGATCCAGTTATATCGGATTGTCATTAAGAGGGCCGATTTACCATGAGGTACGAGGTGGGGCTCACTCTCTTTGGGGCCATATTTACAAAAAATTAGAGGCCTCTTGAGACCTAATAAAGATGTTGCACTTAAGCCTTCAGAACAATAAATGCAGCATTAGTCTTTAACAGAGAACCTGGAAGTAACTATCTCTTTAACACTTTTTTATAATCTTAAATATAAAAAAAATTTATTAACAAATTTATTATCAAAAATATATAAACTGCTTTTAAAAAAGGGGAAGATATAACTTAAAAAAAAAAGCATGACTACGACTACTTATAAGAAATTAATAAATGAAGATTTTTTGCCTCCCATTTTTTCTATGACCTTGGAACAATAACTCCAGTTTTCATTTATTAATTTCGTATAAGTATTCATCAGCTTTCTGTTTGCTTCTACAGGAGCTTCACGATCTGCGAGCCTCGTGCCTTCCCTTTTACTGGGCTTCTACCTTGGCTAACTTGTAGTCTTTAGAACACTTGGAGACGGCTTTATGATAACCCAGTTGGTAAAGGCAATGGGCGTGATACTCGTAGTCTCTTGTTCGAATCCAGGTCGCAGAACTTTTTTCTTCCATTTTTTTCTATTAATATTATCATAAGTAAGAATACTTATTAAATTAAAAGATAATTATTAGATAATTAAAAGACAATATATTTCCAAAATCAAGGAGTGAAAGTTTCTCAAAAGAAATATGGAGCAGTTCAATATTTTCTTCTAACCGGTAGCGGTCATAATTCTTAAAATGGAGAACACGTGAAAATCCAAAGAAATCCTAATGAGAATAAAGCCATCAATAAATCTTCATCTTCGATGTACTTCTAAATAAAATATTTTTTTAAATTTAATAATTCAACAAAGTTAAAATCAAAAGAACATTCATGAAACTGATAAATAAAAAGATCTTTGCTTTCCATCAGACTAGATTTTGTAATAACTTTTTTTAAAATTATTAAGATTATGTCTATGGAATTTGAAGGTAAACTATATTTAAAGCGAAAGATGAAGATATCTACACTGAGCGGCCAATTTATTATGACCACCTCCTCAGTCCTTCGTTGAGCCATCTTTTGCGTTTAATACTGCGTCAATTCTTCTTGACATGGACTACATGAGATGTTGATAGTTGTTTTCTGCCGTAATTTGCTGCACTGTAGCCCTTCTGTTGTTTTTTATAATTCTAGACACTCTCTGTTCTGCCCGAGCAGTCAGTCAAGTCTTTAATCACTTCAACAGTTGTTCTTGAACACTTCATAAATGTGTCGGTTTCCCTTATCCTCGCTTCATGGCTCCAAGCTCCTACAATCATCCCGCGTTCAAAGTCTGCGATATCGTGTTGTTCATCCTATCTTCACAAACAAATTACTTCTACTACTGGCGTAAGCACTAGGTTTTACTTTTCTATATCAGTCTTGACCTCTAATGACAAAGGCGTAACGGCATAGCTACTTTGCTTTAAACTCTAAGGTAGTCCAAATAAATTGGCCACCCAGTGTATAATCACTTATATCTAAAAGTTTTCAATCTGAATGTGAAATTCATAAGATACACGAAAAACTTCCATGTCCCCTCCCGTCTGCCTGAAACGGTTGCCATGTTTTAGATTCCCTCCTACGTCACAAGATAAAAGGATTGCGAAGTGGCTTCGGAATCATGAATTACTGAAGTTTTTATAGGTTTATGTATTTACACAGAAAATTACATAACAGCTTAAAGGCATCTTCCAGGCTAGTGAAATCTTGCAATATCTTGATTAGTAGAAAGTACTTCTTCGGAGAAGAGAGACTCGGAAGTTTCTCGCGGTGGGAACTGATGTGTGTGTTCCGGTGATTATCTGAAGAGCAGGGATGGGAGGACCAGAGAGGTAATTATCAACATTGCAGGCGTCAATATTCTCAATTAGGTGAAATCAAAAATTTTTGATTGATATATAGGGTGTCTCAAAACTCCACGTTCAAACTATGAGGTAGGTAGAGAACATCACGCTGAACCATATTCGTATTGGAAAGGGTCACCAGTGATAAAGTTATGAATTAGCAATTAGTAGATACAGAATACGGTTTCACAAGAAGTGTTCAAAGTTCCGACCATTCGCACTAATGCATGCCTGACACTGATGCCGCATAGACTGCCGAATATTTTAAAAGATACCTCGAAGGTATATCAACGAGCCGATAGCGAGTGTTGCTAGATCCATATCAGAAGTAACGCGCGTTTCGTACAAACGGCCTTGGAGGTCCCCCAAAGAAAGAAATCGATGCTAAATAAATCAGGTGAACGTGGGCCAAACGACGGGTCCACCACGCTGAATTCATCGATCTCCAAAGGTCCGGTCCAAATATTCACGCATAGGAAGGGCGTAATGGGCTAGAGCCCGTGAGTGTTGGAACCACATCCGGCGACGTACCGTCAATGGGACATCGTCCAATAAGTCCGGTAGAACTTCCTCACCAGTAGAACAATCTCATGCTTCCGAGCGTCCAGCCTGGTGGAACAAGTATTGGGCCGACTAAACAGTCACCTATCCATTTCCGTTGATACTTTCCTAGATGAATATGGTTCAGCGCGATGTTCTCTACCTCCTTTCAGAGTTTGCATGTGGAGTTTTGAGACACCTTATATATTAGCGCTTCCTTTTATCTGATTGATAAAAAATGCATGCTTTATGACGACCAAAAAGAAAGGAACAGCGCAGTGGCTCAATAAAGGGGAACAACTGAAATAAATGTCCAAACCCGACTTTCATCCACAGAAGGTTCTGTTCTTTGTGTGATGGACTGCTAAGAATGTGTCATCATAAATTCTTGCCGCGTGGCCAATCTCAACACACATATATGGCTGTCAACTGAATGAATGTCACAAGAAATTAAGCAACAAATAAACACCGCTCCTCAATCGTTTTGGTCCCATATTCCTTCACGATTGAGACCGACCGCGTATATAAGGCATATTCAAATGAAAGTGATTCGGGCTGTAGCGCGCGAGCACGTGAGTGCACAGACACGAGGCAAACTGGTGATTGTTGACGTATTGTTTGCTTGTTCTGATAAGCACTGCTGTGGGAAATTACGTTAGGCTTATGCTCGTATTTCTTAAACCTCCTATTAAATTTCCGTCCAAAACTGACCAACGAGCGGTGATAATGTTTCTGACAGCTGAGGACATTCCACCAGTTGACATTCATGCTCGGATGTTGAATGTTTATGGAGAAGCATGTGTCTCGAAAGCAACCGTGGGGCTTGTTCCATGATAGTTATGTGGAAACGGCTGATAAACCACGTCCGGGCCAAGCAAACGTGGTCATCAGCGATCAATTAAAGACACACATGGATAAGTCAATTCATGAGGACAAGCGGATCAGCATACGGTCACTTGCGAAGGATCACAACGTCAGTATTGGTTCCGCATATGCTGTAGTGAAAAGCCTGGGATATGGCAAGGTCTGCTGTCAGGGGGTACCCCGAATGCTCACGGAAGAGCACAAAAGGCTGCGTTCCGGCTGCAGTTTGAATCATCTGGAACGTTATAGTCGTGAAGGGGAAACGTTTTTGAAGAAGATTATCGCGGTAGATGAGACCTGGTGCCATTATTAGGAACCCTCCGGGAAGGTCTCCACAATGCAGTGGAAGCTTCCATCGTCACCACGGCCCAAAAAATTCAAGTCGCAAAGTTCGGCCAGGAAGGTTATGCTTACGTGTTTTTTTGATTCCGACGGTCATCTGCTTTTGGAGTTTATGGGACCCAAAACCGTATTAATGCTATCGCATACACCAAGACACTGCAGAACTTGCGTCAAGCTGTGAAAAATAAGCGTCCTGGTAAATTCAGTGATGGGGTGATCCTCCTCCAGGCCAATGCTAGGCCACATGTTGTGAGACTGGTGCAGGAAGCAATAACCAAAATGCGATGGTAAGTTCTGCCACACCCTCCTTATAGCATGTGATTTTCCTGTGTTTGATCCTTTAAAGAAGGCACTGGAAGGTCGACGATTCGCCAATGATGAGGAGGTTAAGTACGCTATTCGGGCATGGTTCAGAGAGCAGCAGAAAACAGACTTTTTTGCGGACGGTATTAGCCGATTGATGCCCCAGTGGGAGTGCTGTATTGCGGCAGGTGGAGATTTATTTTAGGACTGCGCGTCTATAATAGTGACTATAAGATGTTCTACTTTCATATAAACAAAGGTAAATATTAAAAACTTTCATTTAATCCGTCTCAGTGCCCTTTGAATCACTTTCATTTGAACATGCCTTATATTTAGAGAAATATGCAGAAAACACATTGAAGACAAGGTCACTCTTTACCCTGCGTATTCATAGACTTGGTTCCTTCAGACTTTATGTTTCGCCATTTGTATTTCTTGAAGGGCAAACGGTTTTAATCAGGACGCTGTGATTAATGAAGTCAACAATTTCTTGGATTCTATGATACCAGCTTCTGCCATCGCGACATTTTTGCACCGAAATCAAAATGTATTACTGTCGAAGGCAGATATTTTTTTTGTTTGTGTCAGAATCGGCCAATATTTATGAAACAATACAATTATGCTGTTTAACAGCAACATGTTCAGTTTTTCTGTATTTGAAAAGAGGCTCTTTTAGTTTTGTGTCACATTTTAGTAGCTTTATAGGCATTTATTTCAGAGAAGACTAGAGTGATATTCACACTAAACCAGATATTTCATCTTTAAACGTCTCAGGAATCTTCATGACAAACTAATTTAAGCGATATAAAAGCACTGCCAGAGATGAAACTGAACTTCTACAGAAACGTTGAGCAAGGCAGAACTGAACCAGAAATCGTTAGTCATTTTTCAATAAAAGCAGAATATTTTTCACCTGTATTATTCCCCTCATCAATCAATTTCAAGCTGCTAGATGACGTTGAAAAGGCTTTATGTATATTATGAAAACAATAAGTCTCAGCATTTTCTACAAATTACAATCTTTATTTTCATAAAGCATTGTTAGGTAAATACACGCTAGAGAAGAGATGCCCAGGCAGCTTTCGAACCAGATACTCCTCAATACTGCCGAAGACGACTTGGAATAGCTTCTGTGGGTACTCCGAAAAAATCATTTTTATTATGACCAATTTCAAAATAAATTCGAACTTGATATGTCATTGCTGAAATCGTTATTCTGACGTCATTTACTCCTCCAAATCTGTACCTGTGCTCAAGTTTTAGTTGCATGCTTGATTATCATGTAATCTTTCTGTTCAAATTAAAAACCAATTATCGTAATGAAACAATTAGGGTTATTTAATGGTTCAATAATTCTGAAGGAAAAACGTAATATTAATGAGTTGTTTTTTTTTTATGTGTTGTTTTTAATGAGCAGATCCGATTTCTTCGCCCCGCCTTTACACAATTAAGAAGGCTTTGGCTGTTGATTTAACAAATTTTCCTCTACAATTTAGAGGAGTAAATGGGTTTTTAATGTGACTGTCGTCGGCGTGACACAAACCAGGTTTGACCAGCATTCGGCGTTAAAGGATGGGTGAGAAAGAGAGACCCCCGGAGGAGTAGAGCCCAAGCCGATGACCTAGACCTATCGGCACCATAAAAATCATCACTGGAAATTAAAGCCATAATTTATTTTTCAGTAAACAAAAAAATTCCATCACATTAAAATCAATTTGAAGGAAATTAGTCATTTTGTTTAAAAAAAAATATCAATATTAAAAATTTCTTTCCTTTCAACACGCGTTTTCATTTCCTGCGCAATGTGGGGAAAACAAATTTAATTTGTTGAACTAAACATTTTTCACGCTATTTTTTGTTTTGACGGTTAAAATAAAAGAATAACTATATTTATATATTTTTTAATACACAGTCGTCTTCCAGATGCATTCAAGCGAGTCTAATGTGAGGAAAAAATTGTACAACACGACATGGCGCCTTCTTAGTTCTGTTTGCTTACCTCCGGCCATGATAAACTGAACTTCAATTTCAAAACTGCTTCTGATATCTATTACTCGCTGCCGAGTTTAATGGTCAGTTTTCTTCATTCTGTACTTCCAATGCAAGTTTTTCTGTTAGTTTCACAACCAAAACGATTAGTATCAAATATATTTACGAGGTAGAATGCTATTTGCATAGAAATGGTGAGAAGCAATCAAGAACTTCCTTCCCAGTGACAAATTTTCAGAATGTCTTGATAAATACGACACTATAATGCATAAATGTCAAAATTAAAGTAGAAAATTTAAAATCCTGCTACTGTAAGGTGTTTAGAATATAATTTACGAACTAACGGGTAGCATATTTAATAATTTAAGAAACGTTTAAACTTTCGTTTTTATAGATGTATAGACATTAACAACATTTATTTTATCGCAAATGAGATACTTCAAGGAGAGAGGTTAAGGGCTAAATAGAAGACTAGAGTAAAATTTTAAATTTTCTCTCCAACTTTCCAAGTTTGTCACCTTAAGTAAAGCGGGGAATCATTCATACGACCGATCGATGCTAAATATCCGGAATTGATGGAATCTTTCGTCCTCAATTTACATCATAAATTCAGTTAAAAGTGAAGGAAAATCCAAAAACCGAAACCACATTCTTTCAAAAAAGTAATAGCTTTAAATTTAAAAAGAAGACTTAAGATTCTGATTAACACAGAATCCCTCAATGTTATTTGGCGACAAAAGAGTGGAGCGAGAAGAACGGATGATTTTCTGAAGGACAAAAAAAAACAGTCTATTCTTATTATTAAATAATTTTTAATAATAATAATAATAATAATAATAATAATAATAATAATAATTTTATAAATTAAAATTATTTATTTGTTTATTTTTATTTAAATTTCTTTATTTAAAAATCTACATATACAACACTAACATTCAAATTCCTTTCGATCAAAAGCAAAAAATAGTACCCCGATTTCCGAAGCCCCATCAAGGTTGTATGGAAAAAAGGGCCTATAAATAATAATAATAATTTACTTGGATGTGATTTACTTGGATGTGTAATAAAGTGGATGTAATTTACTTGGATTATTCTAAAGCCTTTGATAAGGTTCATATTGACCTTCTCCAAAAACTAGAGATTATGGGCTTCCAATTAAATATGCTATCCTGGATGCGCTCCTTTTTAATTGATAGGAAATTTCTGCTTTATCCTGTAAATAATTTCTGGAAATTTGGTAAAACCAATAGTGGTGTTCCTCAGGGTTCTCCCCTGGGACCGCTGCTATTCAATATCTACTCTGCAGACCTAATAGCTTCTTTACCAACTAATGATGTTCAAATTCTAATGTATGCGGACGTTCTTAAAATTTTTTCGTGCATTGACAGTTGGCAAGACTGTATTAAAATGCAAGAAACGTTGGACTCAATTCTCTCCTGGTCTAAATCGAACGGATTAAGTCTTAACTCGAGCAAATCACAGGTAGTTTCTTTCTCCAGGAAAGTAACAAATTTTATTTTTGACTACAAGATTGATTATGATATCATTGGGAAAAAGAACGAAGTTAAAGATTTAGGAATTTTATTTAATTATAACTTATCTTTTACCCCGCATATTGATATCATAAGAGATGTCTCCCGTAGAATTGGCCTCTTGAAAAGGCTTACCGCATTTTTCAAAAATCCATTAACTATCATAAAGTTATTTATTTCTATTGTAGTTCCTAAAGTCACATATGGTGTGTTATTTGGTTTACTCATCAAACTCAAAACTTTTTACTCCTACAAAAGAAATTTCTTGCATTTTTAAATTTTCTCTCAAAAAAATACAACAAGCATGATCTCAATATGAAATTTATAAATGTGTTTACTCTTTCCAATATCATTGGTAATATTTTTCTTAAATGTCCTTAAGAGGATTGTTTCTGAAACTGTTTGGATACCCAAGGTTCTGTCATCTATCGGGCTGTCAGTTCCTAGAAAAAGTCGTCATAAGTGTCTTACTTTAATAACTCCTAGTACGAGGACAAATATTGGTGAGATTACTCCTTCGTATAAACTTGTTACTTTGTATAATAGAATCCTTTCTCATAAAGATGTAGACATTTTTAATGACCCAGCCAATTCTATTTTTAAGATTTTAAATATCCGATTTTGATTTATTTGTTCCGAAATGTAATCTTTTTCTTTTGATTTCTTCCCCCGCTTGGGTTTTATCACCTTTAGGGGCAGTTTGTATTTGCTTGTACATTCTGATCTGAATATTAAATTAAATTAAATTAAATTATTAATAATAATAATAAAAATAATAATAATAGCTACAGTTATACGTTATCCAAATAATTTCCTACAAACAGCAGCAGAAGAAGAAATTTAACCAAGAACTAAAAGGAGATAATGTGAGATGTCATTATGACGCCTTGATAAATTTAACGTAAATGATTATTTCAACAGGCATTAACCTCGCTTATTATTTCGGGATAGTTGCTGGTTTTATTTTTATATCTTCTCTAATTACGAGGCTGTTTGGAAGAAAAAGTTAATTAAAAACATGTAATGAAAGGATTAGTAGCATAATGGTTTTTTCCACCCCTGTGCACAAAAGTTACAAAAGAAACCAGCAATAAAAATTTGCACGCTACATAAACTATAACCTGTATATTTTAACTAATCTCTTATAATATTGAAATAAGAGAAAAAGCACTTCTCTCAATAATCTGCTCATTTTAAATATTTAAAGAACATTCAACCAATAAAGAGCATGCCTTACGACAATAAAAACGTCGAATCTTTATTTTTCTTTTTAAGACAATGATTGGGTAAAGATTTTAAAATAAATCTAAGTTATTTATGATCAATGGAAAACATTTTTAATACTTCTAATCGACGACGAATGTTTTCCTGTAATGAAATCATTTATTATTATATCTAATGACTTGGTTAGTGAATCTTCACTAACCCCTGTCGCTAAAGGCATAACATTCTTCGAAGAGTGAAATCGTCAAGATGTCGATGATATACTTACCAGCGGTAACCTTTAGGGAACATACAATCTAGCTATTTATGTCAACATTACCATAGTTTTATAGAAAAGGAATCGAATCGTTAAAAAATTTCAATGCTACAAAATATCCAGAAATCTCCAACGAAGCATTAATATGCCGGTGTTTAAATCTGGTGATATGTCAAATATAAAAAATTAGCGCCCGATTACGGTTAATCTTCTCTTGCAAAAGTTATTTAAATGGTAATATACCGAAAAATCAATAAAATGCTTATGAACCCCAAGAAATGGAGGAAGACCGAAGAGTAATGCAACTTATTTTGTCTAAAAGCAACGCAGTTTATAGAGTTAGGTATTAACTTATACATAGTTAAGATACAGAGAGTGGACAGAACAATAGGAATACCTTTCGATTTAGACGTTTTGTCGAATATCTAGAAAAATACTTGACGAATAATCCTGAAACTTCAGGTGCGTAAAGAGTATGTTACACTTCATATATATCAGCTAAAGATTTGCACCAAAGGCAAATAGGGGACCAATAACAAATTGAACAAAAAAATAATGTTTGGGATCATCCTGTAAAAAATAATGTTTGAAATGCATTGCAGCTGTAGCATATGATTAGGAGGCTTTTTGAACTTATCTGTGCTTATTTGTATGAGGATAGCATCATGCATATTCATGGATATAAAGGTTTGTTTAAAAAATAGCAATTTTTTTTAAAAGTTTTTTTGTTTATAACGTCCAGGGTTTTCAACCCAATACAATGTCATTCTCAGGCAACATAAACTACAGTAGACACAAACCCTGCAATCAGAATATTAAAATATTAATGTTTGATGAAATATGAGCATTTTTACTAAATGTTTATCTGCGCATGCGCAAGCGTTACCAAAATGTTTTTGCATAATTTATTAGCCAAATGTATAGAGCTACATTCATAAAAAGCCCAAGCAAATATCGTGAAAATTCAGAAAGATATCGCCGATAGAATGAGTTGAATTTCAGTTGCTCTCAAAATTAACAAAACGATAAGGAGCTTTCTCCAAATTTTTATTTTTGGACCGGACATCAGTATCAACTTCTTCTTAAGCTCATATGAACTCCATATCAGAGTCTCTAACTTAACACACCGACATGTAAAATCTTTGAAAAATAATCTAACCTTTAAAAAAATCCTCTCCCACTCATAATTATTGTTTGGTCCAGCGTTCACTAGCTATTCATTCTACGCATTGCTCAAAACAGCAAGAGTAAATCGTGCATCTTTCAACAGCTATATTTCTCCTCATATAGTATTTCTCTCTTATATTGAAGTTCAGCACAGTCTGATATGTTAGTCTACCCTTATCTATCAGGATATGTGATATTTCGTCACCACTGTACATAAACCTCTTATTTTAGTGAGACTAAATGACAATGAGAATCCGAATTACTGAGCGATCATATGGACTGAACTATCTACATACATCTGATCAACGTAGGATCGCTCCGCCCAAAAGAGGCGAACATATCAAAATGAAATCGAGTAATTATAGTTTATGTTTGACAAAACCAATAAAACTGTTAAAGGATTAATTATGCACACACCATCTTTTCTAATTTTATTGTTCATAGATCAAAGAAAGAAGACTGATTTTCATATAAATAGAAAATGGAATTTAGTGCGCTCGGCACAGAACGTCGCATATTTCCTAAAGGTCCTTGCATACTGGCATATTTTTAAATGTAGATTAATAATATGCAAATTATATTTTATGAATAATATATTCATTCACTTGTTCTAATCTAAATACTTTGTTACTTTTCAACAAATAACTACACATTGTCCTCCCTCTCTGAATGAAGATTTTGCCAATTATTAAGAGCGATGTGTTAACATTTAAATCGATTCGATAACTCAATAAAATTAACGGTTACTAATAAATGATTATAATTAAAATATGGATTCCCATCCTTTTCCGAATTATAGCTTCATTTAAAAACTTAAATTGAAGCCTTTTCGAATTATGAACTGAAAAAAAAAGAAAACTTTTTTTTTTGTTTAAGTTCCTCTCTTTGAAGAAGCAATTCGTTCGCCTTCCTATGTCCCATCTGCCGAAGTGAAGCACAGCTGTTGCGATACACTCTTAAATTATAAGCGTCACATTTTGAATTTCCCCAATTTAGGAGGAACTGATTACACTAAATTGACTGTTTTCCTGTAAAAATAATGCAAGAAAGCGCATTTCCATACCAAAATTATCCAACGGCTAATGAAACGCCCGTTTTTGCCTCAACGGCTTGGTGGTTTCTTCCAAAAGGAGTCTCGGCTTAACCGACGAAACCAACCGACGCCAAAAGAAAAAAAAAATTATTTGGAGGAAACAGAAGGAAAAAAAATCAACGAAATGATTCTTTTTTTCCTAAATTATCATTTCGGTTGCTAAGTTATGGCACGCGCCCATAATTATAGATTAACATTTTTCCTTTTTTTTGTTTTCTTTTACAAACTTTGCTTCTCAAACTGCCGTACAAGAACATTGAACAACCACATTTGACGGAGAAATAAAACTTTAGCAAGTTAAGATATACAGAAAAAAATCTTGTTTGTAGCTAATTAACAGAAGTACAGAGAGCTCAATGAATTCTGTATAATCATATAGGAGATATACTCGATAATAGAAGAGTGTAGCAAAGACAGCTCAAAAAGCTCACAGGTTCAAATCCTAATTGTAAGATGAAATTTTGGAAAATTTTAAATTAAATTACAACCAACACTAACAATTATTTTAAGATTGCTTTATCTCAGAATCTCAATTTCCTCTTCATACCATTTCCTCTTCTCCCCCCCCCCCCTCCCCCCAAGTATCTTAACGGTTCTTTTTCATTGATGATATTGAAGAGTAAAGGAAAAAAACCAGTTTTCTTAGAATTCTCACGTGAAGCACTAATTTTTTTAATCCTCCTCGTAATACTGAGTATTTTTTTATTTTATAAATTTGGGGTAGAGTTTCGGGACCTTTATCTCTCCGTTGCACGTGATCGTTACCTTTAATGCGCATGATCAGCGTGAGACAGATTAACACTGATTCCTTCTCAAATCGCGGAACCACTTTCGTCATCAATCAATGATTACAGGAGATGGTAGTTTCACCCTTTCAATTTTTCTTTCGGAAATTACGGTGTACGAGAACGTGGAAACAAAAAATATAGATTGTTTTCAAGTTTTCTCAACGGTTTCATGTAATTTATTTAGGATTTAATTCATCATTGAATGCTATCCAACACCTGGTAGTATAGATTCTGATAACATTTTTAAATTGGATAGAGGATTGAAAAGATGAAAAGCAATTGAAAAACTCGGCACGTTCTGTATGCAAACACGAAAAGAATTTTTAATTTGTTCCAGAAAAATAACTTATTCTCTTCAAAATTTTTAAAAGATATAAATATATTCTCATATAAAGCCAACTTGTGTAATTGAATATTATGAAAAGAGGATTAATGTGGATTTAATTCAATTAGGCAAACT
>JAHWFO010060970.1:7671707-7719718 GCA_023313115.1 Rhysida immarginata
TTTAAAAAAAAAAAAAAAAAAAAAAAAAATCAACAAATTTGACAGGGAAAAAAAAGATAATGTGCTGTGATAACACTGGTAACAAAATCCTTTCTATGAAATTGATAGATATTCTATATTAGTTTTACTTTGGACTGGAGTTAAAATGCTGTATCATCCACCATTTATGAGAAAAGTTATTTTTACGACAATAATTTTGTAGAATTATGAACAAAATTATTATAGGAGAGGCCCTTGCTGGCGACTACAAAAGAAAAACATCATAAAATTGGTTTGTTTTATTTTTAAATAAAATTCAGTAAAATGTATTATGATATAAACAATTTCAAAATCGAAATGTTAATGTTCAAAACAGAATAAAAACGCCTTTCACGATATGAAGAAGCTTATGTATACATGAACTGCAGAGATATCTTGACCTACGATAGCTTGACTTAAACATGACATTATGATGTAGCGCTATATTAAAGTATATATTTAATGCATGCCCCACAAGATCATGCTCTGTGTCTGTGAACTAATCTCCATGTGGTGTATTACGAGATGCAACCAACGGACTAAATCATGACGCGTAGAAGTTGGATCGTGTGCAATAGGCACTGAAACAGAAGTATTATTAAATATATTATTTTTAGTTCATAAAACTATTTTATTTTTAGCTCTTATCTATTATAAACAGACAAATTTAATCCAAGCTTTTTATAAATTAGATAATTCTAAATGACAATGGAGTAACAAGGAATTCTGGTCCGTATTATTATAAAATTTAAATATTTTCGAGTTACGATTAATTTCGAACCGAATGCGATATTCTCCCAATAAAAATTTTTCCTTTTTAACGGAATTGAAAATCAAGGAGCACCTGTTATATGTAAAAGCGAACGGCAATACACGTTTGTACAAAAGCTTTCCTCCATCGAAGGCACCTGACAGGTGCATAAGCCAAGGATACACCAAAGTCTTAGAAACACTGGCGCTACTGACATGGAGTACAAAGCTTCGTGTAGATGCAACGGTAACATTTTGAACAACTTGATATGCGATTCTATGCTATTTAAGTTTGTTTTCCTTATCATTGATTTGCTGCAATTAAGACTAATGGGTAAATTTTCAGTTTTTGAATCAAAATACAATCCAGTCCACGATTATAAACATTTTCGCAATCATTAACTTGTTTGCAGAAACAATAGATATGATTCTATTTTCAATGTGGCATTAGAAATTTTAATTATATCAAAGATATGTATAATGGCCAGGGAGAACACCTCTTGTCCACACCTCTTGCTTCTAATTGTGGACAAGAGGTGTTCTCCCTGGTCATTAAGTCGTTATCCACAGTCATTTCTGAATTCTCAAAGATATGTATGTTTGCAGAATAATGTAAAAGATTAAATTGGCAAACGTTGACACAAGGCAATAATGCGAGGAACATCAGAGAATGGGTGAAAAAAGAAGAATTAGGACTTGAGAATTTAAGAAAAAAAATAGGATAAAAAATACATACATTAAAAAAATATTGCAAAGGGATAGGGGGTTGTTAGGAGACAATTAATCCGCGCCAAATTAAGGGAGAGAGTCATGCGAATCAATCAGTTGTCTTTTCTTCTTCATTGTGTGGAATTCGAGAGGAGTCGGTCAAAAAGGGAGAACATTCGACAACTTCCTATTTCCACTTCATTCTTAATCAATCGTCCGAGCCGGTGTTAGCTTTAGAAAAACTAAAAAAAGGGCTAAAAGGCAGGGGTAGGGGAGGGTGGGCAGGTGTTAAGGGCGCGAAGGTGGATCAACGTCTTGGTGCTGTCGAAAACGCGTGGGAAATAAATAGCTCAACCATTCATTTTGCGCACCGCCATTCTCCTCCTCCCCCTCATTCTTTTTCGACTTTGGAAGTCAAAACATCCCACTGCGATGACATTGAGTCGAAAGGTGTCACCGCGCTCTACCAAAAGAAAATTTAAAATAAAAAAAAATTGAAAAAAAAGATAAGAATGAGAAAACCGCGAAAAAAGAGGGAAGAAATAGAAAGAAAAAAGCTCCGATGCAATTTCAACAATTTTAATCATCCGAATCGCATGATTGCCAACGCAGAAACCGATGAAGAAGATTTCTTCAAAGTCTTTTCTTTTTTCTTAAATTGTAAATGAAAACTAGAGATATAAGTGAGAAGCAAAAGAATAAAAAAATAAATCAATTTCTTTAAATAAAAAGATCAATGAAAGAAGAAGGAGAATTAAGAAAAAAATTGCGAGGTATTTTTCAAATTATCTGAGAAATTGAATATTATTCGCGCTACCGACTTTTCACCTACTTGGAAATGACAACACCTGAAAAGGGCAAAAAAGAAACGCTTTCTACCTATCCAGAAATCTTCCGGGGCTTTAGTAGAAAACAACCATAAAAAAGAAAAAGTTTAAACCTATGCATTTATATTCATTTATTCAGTATCCACTGCAGTGGTTAAAGAACTTTAATTATAAGACGTCTGTACAATTTTTTATGCAATGTTAAATATAAAAATAAACATCTAGACACTGTGGATACCTACAAATAACAGATTAGATTGGATACCACTTTTCTACTAAGAATTATATTAAAAGCACTCTTTATTTACTGATAGACATGATCTTTGACGCCGACAAACCATCCTTTGGGCATTGAACTGAAAATGGTTTAAGATCGAAACGCGTTTTCATGGAATCAAAGTTTTTGTTGCAAATAGAAAATTAGCATCATCGTGAAACGATTAAGTGCTTTTGACTTTACAGTAAATGGCTAAGATACAGTAAATGCCTCCATAAAGTTTTTCCCAAATATCAGGATTAATAAGATTATGTACAAGATATGAAAAGATCTTTTGAAATATTTCACTGCTGAATTTAAAACGATCAACTTAAAGATACCTGTTTTTATATGGCATTTAGAAATGACGTTCGCATCATATATCATTACATCCCATCAGTTATGCCGACAACGTATTACAGATTTTAACGATACTAAAAACATTACTGGATTTGCGAAGTCAGTCATTCTGATGCTAATTTTTTCAAATATTTTAATTTTTGATTTCAGATTCGGAAAGAGCATCAAAAAGTAAGTAAAAGCTATAATAGGCACACATGGCCAAAATGGCTGTTAAAGACCTTCAAGCCGGCCGAACTGATTCACTTTAACTGTCATTTTGGCAATGTTCCCGAATAGATAGGGCAAGTGTGCGTATTATAATTTTTACTCATTAAATGTGCCTATTAAATGAGTATTTAAGAAACGGTGACTCTCCTGAAAACTTTTCACATACCACAGTTTCAAGGGCTTATCGAGAGCGGGTTAAGGAACAAAAAACGTGTAAACATCGATGAAAGAAGCCAGAGGATAATGTCGAGACTTGTGCGCGAAAACAGAAAGGCAACAATCGCACAAATTACTGCTCATTACAACTCAGATACCAGAAAACAACATCAGAACGGACAACTAGCCGCACCTTGGCTCGAATAGGTTACCAAAGTCGAAGACCATCTCGGGTACAAATGCTGCCAGAGAAGAACAAGAAAGAGCGGGGACAGCAGCACAAAAAATTGGACCACTGAGGATTGGAAAAAGGTTGCCTGGGCAGACAAATCTAGATTCTTGCTAGGATATGGCGAAAACAACGAGAAGCCATGGGACCTCTCATGTCTAATGCGGACTTTGCAAGATGACGGAGACGGACTGATGGTATGTGGAAATGTTTTCTTGCCATGAATTGGGTCCTCTAATATCTGTAAACCGTCGTTCGAACGCCAAAGCATATATAAATATTGTTGCAGATCAAGTTCCCCTTCATGCTCACAGTTTATCCGCACGCAGATGGCTCCTTCCAGCAGGATAATGCACCAGCACACAAGGCCAGAATCACTTTGGATTGGTTCAAAAAACATGACAGTGTGTTCTCCTTGATGCAATGGCCGTCTCAGTCCCCAAATCTCAACCTCATTCTTTGGGATAAACTGGAAAGGAGAATTCGCTCCTTGCCTAAAACTCCAACGAATTTCCAGGAATTGGGTGAAGTTCTTATGTCTGCATGGGACAACCCAACGGAATACAAGCAGTTTTGAGTGAAAATGGAGTTTCAACCGGTGTACCTAATAAAGTGGCAGCGCAGTGTAGTAGACAAAAACCGCGAAACTGAATATAGAATAAAAATTATTAACCACAGTTATTTGCAACACTAACATCTGTTGATCACCATGTCCATTCTTACCATCTAATTATAATGGTCAATGTTCAAGATTGTCTTTCGAAACAACGCCCAAGGCATATAATATTTTTTTGCTTTGCAGTGGACAACGAATTAGTCGTCGAACCCAAGGAAAACGAATGTCGCCTTTGATCCAATAATTAAATAAACCTAATACTTACTATTCAATATCACTTTTTTAATTCAATATCAGTGTAATTGAGATATGTGTCGAAAACGCTCAAAAAGCTCTTGTCAACAGGCGAAGAAGTCTGTAATGAATGGAGTAGAGAACAGCAACTTGTAACAATATAAACACGAGTTGTACTGACCTCCTGCCATTTCTTCGAAACTATTAATCCTAATGTGACGCTTTTTCCATAACAGACAGTAATTTTTCTTGTACAGGGTGTTGTAAAAATATACAGTACAGTACTGCTGGGTAGCCTATCCTCTCGCTTCAGGGGCCGCTTTATAAAATGATAATTGGGAAATTTTATTTTGTTAATCCATATACGCCGAAATTGGTAAAAATGGAAATTGAGACTTCTTATCTTAAATTTATATTCTGTAGCATGTAAAGACAAAAAATAATTTACAAAAACATAAAAAAATTATATTTATGGATGACGGCATATAATTTTAAATAAAATCTAAGTTTGTAATCGCTAGTAAACGGGCCAGGAACTGACGTTACTACTTAGTTTTTCTTAATTAAAAGTGAATTAAAAGTAATTTAATAGTGAATTAAAAGTAAATTAAAAGTAATAATTAAAAATTAAAATTAATTTTTATTTTTAAGTTATCATGGAGCTTGTTTAATTTTTAAGTAGCATGAAATTATTGGCTATTTATTGGACTGCATTTTCATTTCATCGAAATTTTTATTCTGAACTTTTCGGATCTTAATTTCAAAATTCAAATTCTTCAAGACCTTCAAAATTCAAAATTTTTCATCGTTATTGTGCAGAGTCAAAAATGAAGTCCGTTTCTACGAGGTTGGAAAATTATTGCCACAACAGTGAACTTGAGATTACTTGGACTGTTAGAAGCTTTGGTCCATGTTTGAAGTGGGGCGGCCACCTTTAAACTGCTGCTGTGACGTTGTTTGCTTGTCTCTACTTTCCTGCCACCTACCGGATATTTCTACAACTCATTTCTAACGGATCTGCAGAATTACAACACTGTGGGGCGAAATTTGGAATTTTAATTACAATTTTTGGGTTTTCATTTGACTAACCCTCATACTTTGTTAAGTTCCATCCAGTCGAAATCGACTTCTGGTGACTGTGTGAACATATGCTATCCATTCACAGTTTTATAAGGAAAAGTTATAATGAGGTTGTTTCCCGTTGAACACAAACATCCATGCCCTCGACGGGATTCGAACCCGCGACTCGTTGCTTTCGAGAGTGGAAAGACCTACGCCTTAACCCTCTCGGCCACCGAGCCGGCCCTCATACTTTAGGAATACGTTAATAACTTGAAAAAATATTGATAAAGGAGTTGTGTCCTTCCTTTTTTTTTCAGTACCCTCTTTGTACGGAGGTTGAGTCAAAAGTAGTGGCCGATCACCGCGAAAACTTTTAAATGGGCACCAGACAGGAACCACTCATTGCTAATCTTGAATGTAGAGTCCATCATGCTCGAAGGTCTTCATCCAATGATCAGCCAGTTGGCGGATGCCCTCGCGAAACCACTCCTCCAGTTTCTGGGCGAAAAAGTCACGCACGGCGTTTTCAACCTCACTGACATGGCGAAGCGCCGTCCACGCAGGAAGCGCGCCATGGACAGGAAGAGATGGTAGTCGGAAGGTGCCAGTTCGGGGCTGTATTATGTTGGATGTGGCAGAACCTCGATTTTTTCCAGCAGTTGAACGACACACCTTCACCCGTTGTTGTGTTGCGCGGGCGTCAGGTCGTGGGGCACAAATCAGCAGCTCCTGTTGACCTTTCCCATAGCGTGCAGATGTCGAACGACGCTCGATTGTGATGTCCCGATGTCCACCGCTAGTCCACGGGTGGTGCTGCCTGGGTTTGCTTCCACTTTTTGCCGTAGGGCTGCGTCATCCACTTCTTTGGGTCTTCCGCTCCTTGGCGCATCTTCCAGGCCCATGCCTCCAGCTGAAAAGCGAGAGAACCACCGTCGTGCTGTCCGTTCATTGGTCACACCCTGACCTTCCATCCTGCAAATTTCGTCGGCTGCTGCTCGCGCACTGGTCCCCTTTTTCCATAGTGACGAAGGAGCCCGCATATTACCAATTTTTCTGCCATATTTTTACACTGGCTGACATAGGTGGCACAATGTCTATGGCATTCAAATTCGTACTGACATTTTTTCCCACACTTTTCTATTAATAAATTGCGATATATCCTTGTGGTAAATTGTCTTCGCCCAGAATTCGTCAAACTGGACACTACTTTTGACTCAACCTCTGTACATCTGCCAATAATTTTCAGATATATTTGTATAATTTGCATGTATGAAGTGATAAGCTTTACAAAAAAGGATTTATTCTTTCACCTGATTCTAATATTTAATTTTTAATTGTTATATAACAACGTAACATGATATATTGTCTCGGCTGAAAACTTTCACTAACTGTGTAAATCAATGCTTTCATAAAATAGCCAACGAGAAGCATAAAAATGAGAATTATTTCTCATAAAGGATATGTTGAGATCGTTATCACTAGTCTGCTTTCGGGCGAACTTAAAAATTCACATTCTGTCTACTTAACCACACCATTTAAGTCATGTTTTCTTTAAATTTATCGTCTAAATATCCGTGTGCCTTTCATTAAATTTATGTGCATACTCCTAAGAACACTATTTCCGGGTATACTTTGCGTTTTACGAATTAATATTCATACAGAGAAATTCAGTTTGAATACAAGTTAGGGAGCTGTTCCCCAAGCTACTTGTTGAATTTGGAAGCGGAAAACCACAAGTTTTATATAAGATGCCAATTGAATTTTAATGACCATTTCCTTTTAGAAATTTAGAATCAGGTATCTGAATCTTGCTTTTATTTAAAATTATTTTATTATATATTTTAAAGCAGCATTCAAAGATGTCTCAAGACAGATTAGGATAGCTCGTGATAGCCGAGAAGAAGCAAAGATTATGAAGAATTAGAAAAACACTACTCAAACCTGGAGTCACATAAAAGCAAACACATCTAGGGAACAATTCGAAAAATGAATGATGCAACGAAAGAGTAGCTTCAGACAGCTCAACTTTAATTGCTTTGTCTACAGGATGATTTGTGAGTCATTCATTGCATATACTATTGATTGAATTGTCCTAGGTAAAGGTTATTTTTAGATTGCTAGGCCTTGTATATTGGCATTACAAAGCATTTCAAGGTGAAATGACTTCCTTATATCTGTTTCATTCGCTTCTATTTATCAAAGTACCATCAAATGTTTACCCAGAGGCGGCGCTAGTTTCTTCGGCGGCCCCATGCAACTCTATGGAAATTTCTAAAATATGCGCCCTTTCAACCTTACGTTGGTGCCTCATCCTACAATGCGCCCCCATGCAACACTTACCGCTTTGCGCTGCCCCTGCGTTTACCCAGCTATTTTCCAGCAAATCCTACATGTTCATCAAGTCCTCCAATACAATAAATTATCACCATATTAGAATATCTTAGAGTGTTTGAGCGTATCTCATGATTCTTATGAAAGCATTGAATTGCTGGAAAGCAAACACTGAAAATGTCGTTATCAATGTAAAAAAAATGTAACAAACTTTTGGATCACCCGGTATAAAGCGACATTATTATTATTATGGGATTCTTTAATGCACAAATCCGATCAGAAACGACATCTGATTAAGGATATAGACTAGAAACAACATCCTGTAATTGATCTACTCTCGTGTGAAAATAGGATGATAGCAAAAATCCTATGATATTATCCAAAAACTGTACGAGGTTTATTTCGAAGATGATGAATTCTCCTTTCTGGATGCAGCAAATGAATTTAAGTAAAAGCTTTATATTGTAAAACAGCTTTTTAAGCTATTAGATATATCCTTAAACCTCAATACCCGGATTCTAAATTTGGCAAAAGCTATATTCACCTAATAATACAATGTATACATTCGCAGTTCATGTGACCTCTAAAAAAGTCAGAATGATTACTCACTTTTTATGAAAGAAAACAATTTTAATTTCTTTTTTGCTTCGCGCTAATCTCAAGACCCGCGTAAGATAATGAAGGCAAAAATAATATATTCAAATCTTGCACAATTTTACCGCTGAATGCTATTAAAAATATCTTTATTGTTATTTAGACATGTTTATTATACCCCAAAAAAGAATCGCTTTGCAATCCCTTACAAAGTCATTGCACTTAAAACTTTATAGATAATAAACAAATTTTTCGTATCCATAGCTAAGCGTGATTATATGCGATCTCGGACGCTGACTTCTACACAGAAGAACATATTTAATAAAGGACATATTTCTAAAGATGCCCCTTGCACATAAATAACGTGAACAAGCAGGTAAATTTATAGAGCTACTTTCACTTCGCATAATTTACGGAACGATTTAATTACCTCAACGACAGAAAGCCGGTTGTAATAGCCCAGTTATTCAATGTCAACTACAAGGGTTTTCAAAGCGTTCTTCTATTACTCTAAGTATTCCTCATGTAAATATACCAAATTAAAATTTATCAAAACTGCCTCTGTACGCATATTTTAGGAGGAAAAATATTTTTAAACTTGTAACCAAAAAACACTAATAAAATTGGTTTGGAAATCGATAGAAAATGAAAACACATAAGCAATGAGATAAACTAAAAGAATTAAGGAACATAAGAAATTGTATAGAAAGGAAGAAAGTTATTTTTTTGTATTAAGAATTTATACTCTTAAAATCAGTAGCTATAAAAGTAGTAAATGCATGTGTATAGAAGCCAGTGTCATCTGGTTTTTCCTGGTCGTCGTCTTGTCGGGCAGCGTGTCATTAAGCTTAGGTGCGAAAGGTGGAAAACTAGTTATTTCGGGAAATTTGATGAAATCTTCTGGTTTCTATATCATTTTCTGATCTTCATTTCCTGTTCTATACAATTATAATTTTTTTGCAATAGAAAAACTCAGAACTCAAAAACATCTCTTTCCACCGCCTTCCCCCCCTTCCTTGGTGTTTGCGCCAAGATTCCAATGAGGCGCAACGAGATCCTTGAGAATTCAATGTTAGCTTGCAGAACAAGAGAAATAGTTCAATCTGACGTTTTGCCATACATTTCGAAACAGACCTACTTTTCTTAAGGTTCTAATTTATTCATGTGAACATAAACAGAAAGATCGGCTTTTGCAGAAGAAGAAGAAGCATTCGGCCAACTCCCGTAGGGAAGACTGTCGAAATAGAAGTGAAAGAAGGAAAAAGGAAATGACGAAGAGTTAAATGAAGAGGGCGAAAAGGTGATAGAAAATAAACAAGGAAAGAGGAAGAAAAGTTGAACTTTAAAAAAGGAAAGAAAGAGAGCTTCTCTGAAAGGAAGAATGAAAACGGAACAGCTAAGAAAAGGGGAGGAGACGAAGGAGGAGGAGGTTGGAATTGCCTGTCACCGATCAGCTGAGAGAGTAAAATTCCGAGCGCTCTCTTTCTTTCCGCCCAATCAAATTTATTGTCGAGGTCGCTTTTAATTTCTCATTTTCCCACGACGAGAGAATCATTTGCATGCGATCGGCAAATGCTGGCCTCTGACGCCGAATGTAGATTAAGGACGATGATTCCCACTATGTGCCATACAGGTAAAAAGAGTGTGTGTGTGTGTGTTTGGGGCTTTCTTACCTAACCCAACGAACCACACGAGCTTTAGAAGGAGGAGGATATCGCCGCCATAAACTCAAGATGTCATCTGATCTGGCGGCAGAGATAAAAAGCGATCGCCTATGAATAGAAATAGAGATAAGAGGCAACTGGAATACAAGAAGAAGAAAATAAAAAAAAGAGCCCCCATTGCATTCGAACAATGAATTCTTTTAACGTTAGTGTTTGTGCTGTTTTCAGGGTGAAAGTCAGATTGTAAATTTAAATTTCGGGACATGGCTTAAGCAGAAAAGTGGAAATTTTTAACATTAATTTTAGGAGGAAGCAACTTTTAATAAGATAGGGGTCAATGATAGATACAAAACATCAGGCAAAAGTTTCGTTACACCAGCATGACGGAAACACTTCAGAATACAAACAAAGCCTGAATAATCTGACCAAGAATGGTCTAAGCCCGAAACGCGTCTCCGTAATAAATTTATACTGTTGCAAAGTAAAACCTTTCCCCTTATACTGTATATTTTACATTTGTGCAACATGAAACCAATTTAATCGATTTAAGAAAAATCAGCCTTGTAGGAACCGTAAACCAGAATGGCAAAGCAATCCCCGATTCCGTAAAACAATTCAAAACAAAACTGCATGAATCCGAAGAACTCAAACATGACGACGTCACTCACTGTACAGGGGTTGCAGATAACTACAGGATAGTATAACGGGAAGTCTACCCGCTCGATTGCAGGGGCCGGCTCGACATCAAATGATAATTGGGTAATTTTATTTTGTTAAACTTGTTTATTTGGCAAAGGGCATGACCAATTGAGCCATGGAGGGGTGCGCACTATACTACTACAGGGTAGGGGGTACACAAAAAGTAAACACACTTATGAATGTCCTCCGCAGCTACAGGGGACCAACAAACCAACCAAAAATTCAACAGAGGATAATAGTAAAAAATAGCGTTTCACACTTTTATTATTATGTTTGGTCGTCACGGGCTAACCCGGGTTGCGTATCGTAGAAGACACAGGGCCAAAGCCAAGAGATGCAGCAGATCAGTTTGCTCTACTGCTGAGAAAGTGTCACCTGGGTGTTTTGTGAAGTTTCTTACAACAAATGTTCAAAGAAACTTCCATCTTGCTCAACACAGAGAGCTACCCTCTTCACAAAGTCTTCTCTCACTCGCCTCAGCATTGCTGCAATCGAGCAGTTAGGCTTCCCGTTATACTGTCCTGTAGTTATCTGCAACACCTTGTATATAGAGGCAAAACGAATAAAAATATCATGATACTTAGCTTCCTGTGTCACAAAGTCCAGCTAGTAATTCGTTATTATAAGCATTTCATTATTTTATTTATATTTATTATTATTTATACAGCACAGTCAAAATGACTGCTGCAGCGCATTTAGGTATGGGACATTGTCCGGTGTTTCTAGTGTTAAATTATTTTGATATCGCTCTACATACTAGCTATCACTTTTAATTTTATAAAGATTCTCTGTTTAAAATTTGTAGCAGCATCAGAAGACATAATTCCCAATATAAATTTACCACCTAAAGACAATTTTTTTACAATTCGATAACTTTAATTGAATGCGCAAATTTTTGTAGAAAAAAAATATTAAAGACCTTTTAGACTTCTCATAACACAGATCATTTCCGGTTTCTTACAAACATTTACTACACATGGAATACATATTTCGAACACTACGTGTCTTCTTTCAGCTTAAGCTTATCCCTAACAGTAAAAACGCCTGTCGGCCCCAATCAACAATTAGCATTTCACCTCTATTATAAAATTCTAAAGATTCTGAAACATCACCTAATACTAAAACAATAGCTCTAATTGATTCAGGATAATACTATTTTATATTTTGTAAAGCCCTGACAGCATAACCATTTCAGTGGACGAATTACGTATGCATATCCATGGGTAATAAATATTTGTGGAAAAGCGAAATTGATCTTGTTATGGGATGCTATTGATATCCACAGTTTTTAAGGTAATCATTTTTGATTTGTCTCTTAAATGGCATTCAGAAAATTTGTAAAGGAAATTTGACTTATTTTTTTACGAGGAGAAATACTGTAATTGAAGTTGTTCAGCAGAACTATACATTTAAGTTATTGTGTACCATCGATTAATTTAATTGCATTTTTAAAGTCTTAAAATCTATTAGAAGGATAAAATAGGCACTGTCGGGTCGATTCATAATAGATAACAAAATTAGTAGATGTACGGCACAGACTTAAAATAAATTATACTTAAAATTAGTAGATTTAATTGCAGTTTAAAAATAACGTTACTCAATGATTTCGTGATATTTTGTAATCTTATTTTAAGTCAAAGCGGTGAAGTTTATGGAATTTATCCCTTCCGAAACCCTGAAAATTCTAAGAGTTTGTTTAAATTTATAATGGTTCTAAAAAAATTATACGTAAGACTGGTTTAAATTTTGTTTTTCAATGTTTAATCTCTACAATCTAGATATAAATCCTTTTAATTATACTGTCTTAAAATTTATTAAATGCTATTCTAAGAGAGATCATCCAGTAAAAGAACACTGGGGGAAAATCCAAATCTGGTGGTGTGTGGTGGTGATGATGGTGATGTGTGAACATGAGACGAATTGAGGTAGAGCGCTATCCGTGGCGGTTGACGAAGCCCGTCGAGAATGTGAAGGACTGGATCGAATAAGGATCGGCTGTAAATTAGAGCACCGGTTTCGTAACCACGAAAGGAATAGCGAAAGGAGGGAGAGAAAGAGAAAAGCGAGAGGGGAGCCATCTTGGCATCTTGAATCACGAGCGGTTTTGACGGCAACTGCACAAGAAAGCAAACAAACGCGTTGTTTACGATGACAAGTGGAAGGTAATTTCAGTGCGAGTTGTTCTACGCCCCCGCCTCCGCCACGTCCGTCAACTGCGAAAAAATTTCCGCAACGGGAGCGGTCGCTTTTGCGCTTTTCCCACTTCGGAAAAATCTGGGCCGAACGACGTACGGACGTACAGGCAGGTGAATGAATGGATGGATGGATAGACAGATGGACGGATCGGATGGATGGATGGACGGACGGAGAGGCCTTTGGTGGAGGAAATTAGGGCCGTGAGAAAAGCTAATCAACTGGAGAAATTCTTCGCAGCTGACATTGGTAAGAAGACGAAGATGAAATATCACGTCGATAAATAAAGGAAACTAAGAGGATAAAAGCGAAAGGGAGAATGATAAGTGTGTGATTTTTTAACGTATTTGGAGCTAAGTAAAAAGGCAATGGAACGAAATGATCTAATTTAAAAGTTTGTCTATTTACATTTGTTTATTATCTCTGACCGGTGGAACACGCTTGGGAACGCATTATTTCCAATAAATTTCAATTTCCAATTAATTTTAATCAGTACTTTAATTCACCTAGCACTGATTATAGTTAAGTTTAACAATCATAATCATCATTAATCAGTTTTAAAACTGGAAAAAATAAACTTTAATTTTAGCTATATCAATATTATGCTGTTAAAATATAAGCTTCCTTCCAATTGTTTCCTCTTTCTACATCAGCACATCTAAAATAGTTATATTTTGCAAGCTCTCGAAGACCTTTATTTGAAAAAGAAAAATTGCACAGAAGAGATTTACACTTTATTTTTTCAAATATAAATCTCCTTGGCGGCTATATGAGTTCATAAAGTTTTTGAATCATTCCTGAAACCCATTCTTCGAAACTCCTTTACTTGTTTCGTCATTAAGACGACCTCCGCGGAAACGCTTGCGCCATTCCTATACTTGAAATTTTTTTTCACTGCCCTATCATTATATACTATTTCAACGAATGTTAATGTGTCTGACAATGGTCATGGAAAACAAAAAAATTAAAACATGGCTCAATGACGGAGAGTTTGAATGGTGACAACTTAGTTGCTACGGTTAGAGAAAAAAAAAACCAGATCCTGACGCCGTTTTAGACATGTGCCAGTCATGAAACAGTGGACATCAAGAGTTTACAATGTGTGGACATTTCACTGAGTTTGGATTATCCTGTAATTTCTCTGAATCTGCTCGCCTATCCAAATTTTGTTTCAGCAAATTTATAAAGATTACTATTTCAAACAGTAGGCGCGAGTTCCGAGAATTTTTTTAAAGCTACCGCGAATTCTGATCATATAAAAACCAGGCAAGACTGTTAATTTAATATAAATATTATTGTTTTTATAAACTTATGATTTTAAAACATGGAACTCATAATACTTTTTGGGAAATAGGTTTTCATATTGACACCAAATTTTGAAGTACTATGAAGCCTGAAAAAGATTTTGTAAAAGATTTCTACTTGCTAGAGCTTGATCCAAACATACCATTCAATATAAAATCCAACCATCTCATTGGGCGATAAATATCCGTGTCTCTTTGGATTTCTTACAATTTCTACCAACTAACATGACCGATTTGTAAAGACTGACGCTTAGAACCCTAATAATAAAACATGATCATACATTAAGAGATTATGGGAGTTTCTAGTAATATCTATAGCTCATAATAACTTATTGATCGGAAGAGCCTTTTTTTTTTACAGGTTTAAACCTAATCTAACTAATGATGTCACTTGATGATAATACTTCTGATAAAAGCATCAACGTTGACTACCATCAAGCATTGAAGCATACCAAATATTCAATGTATATACCAATTTCATTGATAGTCTATGCAAAAGGTGAAATTGGCTTACTAATCACAGGAAGTATATGTAAGGGAATAATTATTTTTAATAATTACTTATCGATAATATTTACCAACATTTACAAAAATTCATAAGTTTATAAGATTACTAATCCTTGTGCATTATTTTAAAAAAATAATTTTCAGAAATATTTCGAGTTGTATTTCGAGCTTATGAATTACTCTTCAGCGAAAGTTTCTAATCTTCGCTATAGAGAATTTTTCTCAATTCACTAAAAATTAATGAAAGTTTCCGTTATTAAAACGGCAGCCACTTATAATCTAAGATGTTGGCTAAATTATTCAAGGATTAAGTTACATTCAATACATAAAAACTTTCTTTCGGTACCAATTCTATTATATGAAGCGGCAGTTATTGTGCTGATCGTAGCTCTGACGAGTGGCTTTTGAAAAAAAAACAAAACATAAATAAGGTTATTTCTTTTACGTTCAATAATGATTATTTACCGAAATGTCCGCTTGACTTGCAGACTACCATTGTCAAAAGCATGCGCAGATAAAAATCGGTGAAACCATCTTTGGCTTCACTGATTCGAAATTTTTCGTCGAGGTTCCGATGGCGTCGCCACTCATCCACCACTTTGACGCTGGTTCTGGTTCATTTTATTTATTTTTTTCCCTTTCTATCCTGAGGAGTTTGATTTCGAGCGTGTGTATGTGTGCGGGGGCGTTTGGGTGACGGGAGGATCAGTGGAAAAGAGTTTTCGGGTCGCCTGCGTCAGGTCAAGCACATCACATTTCCGCCTTCCGTCCCTGACACTGACGCTCTTTTTTTATTTTTTCCTCTCCTCAACAATTCCACCGTCATTTGTCAGGTTTCTCCCACAGCAATCTTTGTTAGATTTTTTTTTCTCTCCTTCCCCGAAACGATTTATTTATTATTATTATTGTTTTCATTTTGCACTCCACTAAAATGACAACGGAATAAAAACAACAAGTTCTATTGACTGGTAACTTTTTTTTTTTTTTTTTTTTGCTAAATCAAAAACGGAAAAAAACTTTTTTTTGAATTTAGATGTAGCGTTAATGATTTTTTTTTCAACACGAAATTTATCCGCAGCTTAGATATTTCAGGAAATGGTTTTGATGACACTTTTAATATAGAAAAATATTGGTATATAATAGATAAAAATTAATGATAAGTAACAAAATTAAAAATGTAAATTAACAGATTATGTATGTAAATCGTAAACACGGAAAATCTTATTTATTTCTATTTACAAAACCGCATACGCATTCTATTTTTGCGATCTTGTTTATTTTATTTTTTTAAAGTCAAAATCATATTAGAGAAATAAAAAATAAAAATCAGAAAAGAGAAAAAAAATGTTAACAGGTAAACATATTAAGAGAAGTAAACATAAATAAAAACCTCACTAACTTAAACATAACTCTCAGTTTGAGTGCATATGTATGAATGTTTTAACACTGAATGATCATTTATAACTGGACACCATGTGTTGAGAGCATTAATAAAAACGACCACATGAATTGTCGTAACAATATATAGCAGTTCAATGATTTCCAAAGAGATGTGCCGGCCAGGTAGCCGAGAGGGCTAGGGCGTAGGCTTTCTAGTTCTCGAGTACGCCTGGTCGTGGGTTCGAATCCCGCCGTGGGCATGGATGTTTGTGTTTGTCCCGGGCTGCGTACAGATTTGACTTATGTAAAAGGCGCAAAATGAGCTTAGTAGTCGACGCCAAAATTTCTAATAAACCAACCAACCAACCAACCAAAGAGATGTTGTGAACGAACATGGCATAGAGTGCAAGTGAACAGAAGGTTTGAGAAATTTGAACAAGATATTATAGCCCAACGTGTCCTAACGAGGTTGGTCAGTCAAAACTGACGTGCCAAAGCAAAGCAATGACGGGAGGACCTCTAGCAAGCGGCAGGATTCACTCTCAGATAATGGTTCATCGAGTACTTTATACCTTGTCTCACTTTGAGAAAATAGTAATTTAACATTGCATTTTTATTAAAGTATAAAGGTCTCAAGAATATTCTCGATCACAAACGCCCCTGTAGGTTACAAAGATTGCTCATTGACAATGCAAAACATCGTCTTTCCTGTACAAAGGCTGATTTTGCTAGTCAGTGGAACGACGAAATGATGTGATGTAGAATTCATCTTTTCCACCAAGATGGTCGAACGTAGGAGAACGAAATTTACCGGAGTGTGTTTCCTATACTAGTAAAGTTCAGTAGTGATGGGATAGTCTGGTCTTGTTTTGTTATAGTCTTGGTCTACTGCTGTGGTTGGCGGAACCACTACCATCTAACGCTAATTGGACGCCCTGGACAATAATAGGCTTTGTACACTGGTAACAATCCACTCACATTCCGGTAGATGATCTTCTGCTGCAGCAGCCATAAAATCGATTAAATCGCCAATTTTTTCAAGACAAGTAATCAGATGAACCAATAAAATAAATGGTTAATCCGGTTTTTACAAATGAAGACCGCAGTCTGCATGACAAGTCTAGAAAATGCAACACGAATCGAGTAACTGATCAGATTAACGAAACATAAATACTTTCCAAAAGAATAATTAGCAATGGATATTCTTAAACTGCAGTGCCTGATAAGCGTTAGCTATCCGATATAAACAGGGTGCTTTTGAAAAGGATGTCGTGAGATACCTAGCGATGTTCTGCACCTTAAAATAAATTGCATTCCTTAAAGGAGTAAACAGCTCCTGAAGTTCGGTTAAACTCCGTCCATAACGTAAACACCACCACGTGTTCCATTAATAGGTTTCTGTGCACTAATGTGTTGGCCCTAAGCTCAACCACTCTCACAGAAAAGCCAATGGAAACTGCGTGATCGAAAACATACTTCAATTAAATATATTTCAATTAAGTTTCCATTAGCCTAATTTGAGGAAACTTGTGTTTATTTTAAGGTGCAGAACATCGCTAGGTATCTGACGACATTCTTTTCAAAAGCACCCTGTATAAGAACTAAAGGAGACTCCACATACTCGGACTCACCAATTTTGATAAAAAATATTCTACGAATAGCTTTCACCAAATTAAACACCCATGCAAAGCCATTCGATGGGGGTGGCCGTGGCCTGGTTGTCTCGTCGGTTGGCTTGCCAATCGATGGAGTTCAGCAACTTCAGGCGCGGCCAGCTGCTGGTTGGGTGACGGCCAGGGCTTGAGGACCACCGCTGGCGGGACAGCTATTTGGGGCGCGGCTGTTGGGGGACTTTGGTCTGACCCATTTGCCGATTGAACATAGCTGGTTTTCCAGCGGTTGGTACAGCCTCTGGCTCGTTTATCCCCAGCAGCTCTTCCATCATGAAACCCCCCGTGCTTCGGAGGGCACGTTATGCCGTCGGTCCCGGCTGCTACTGTCATCTCGTAGCAGTCGTTATTTAATGGGATGGCGCAAAACTCCCTCGTAGGAGTAGGTGCCGCAGATCATCGCTTGCGATAATCTACCCTCTGTACTAGATAAGCCATTCGATACACTTCTCAAAATTTTCTGAGAAAAATAATTCATAATGTTTGTTATAATTTCCTACACTTTATAAATGCACGAATTGTAGCGTAGAATTTAATCGCGTTCAGGTGGTCTAGTAAGGGCATGTGTAATTCATTTACTAAATATATTTCCGATTTTCCAATGAAGAGGTTTGCTTTGTTTCCTAATGTACTTTTCGTTTCCACGAATCACTACTGTTCGCGTCTGACAGCTTACTGAACCGATTCGAGACTCCAATTCTCTGTCCTACCGCCCATCACTCGACAATGCAGTCCCGAGATACTTGAACTTCTCTACCTGTCTCAATAGAGTTTCCCAGAAATGGAGAGAGTACTGAGCAGGCTGTCCCAAAAGAACAGAACATCTGTCTTAGCCACACTGATTTTTCATCCCAGTCTCTTCATACCTGGTTGCAAACCGATCTGGAGCATATTGGAGTTCAATGCAAGAACGACAAGATCGACAGCAAAGAGCAACCTCTCCACCAAACAGTCACCCACATTATCATGCTCATAGCCTCGGCTGCCTCTGTCTATCCAGTCCATAAAGATACTGAACAAGAGGAGCAATAGTATGTACCGTTTGGCGGAGCCCAGCATCCACAATAAACGGTCTTTGAAATTTTGAAAATTTTAAAAAAATATAATTATTTAGTAGTCCCGTCATTGGTGCGACAATGAGAAATGTAAAGAGGAACATTAATAATACACATCTGTTATAAAACCAGTCCGTTAGTTTATAATAAACAAAACTGCATTCTTCTGCTGTCAGCTCACAGAAACCTGTATAAGACAATAACCCTTGGTCCAGTGGTGTTTAACCTTTTTATCACAAACGGTCACTTTCATCTCTAAGAAGAATTTCATGGGCTGCGTTATTCTATCATGTGACCGTGTTGTCGAATTTCTACCCTCACTCCACATATTACAGCTGATAATAGATGAATTTTCTCTTTGGAAGATTCCAGTGGCTTGATAGAAGCCTCACTAAGTTAACTCAGATTTTTAATGATGTATGCTTTGAGCACTTTGAAACACGCGGGCCAATGCGAACCTGATGGCAGGCCACACCATTGCGTTAGTCGATCTGCATGTATATGTATTAATATTAATATAAGTTAAATTATCTGAATCTTACGTATTAATATTAGTATCAAACTCACCTTCAAAAAAAAATGGACTGTTTTTCCTTCATGGTTCTTATTGTGTATAACTTTGATATTTATGTTACATAACCATCTTGTATATAATGACAGAATACATTTAATATACATGAGCAACCTCAGCAAATGAAAAAGCATCTCAGTGAATGGCATTGTTTTTCTTAAAAATTAAATCCAAATTAAGAAATTAGAACTAAGGTGAAAAAGCCTGCCGTCGGTGAGGAAAGCCACGCAGTTTTAACCTCTTCATCGTCCCTGAAATGCAGGCTGCCGATGAACTCCTTTAGATATCGGAACAGATAGTCTGGATTGTTAAGCGGATGGTCAAGTTGTTCCCAACCAACAGATCTGATAAGTGGCAGATTTCTATGAAGTGGGCATGCAGAAACTCATTGAGCGCTATGACAAATGTTTAAATAAATTTGGAAACTATGTGGAAAAGTAGTTATATATGGAATCTAGCAAAGAAAAAATTTTGAAAATACATAGTAGTTTTCTTTTTTTAAAAACTTTACTTTAAAAACACACTTCGTATTTTACGAAGGGTGTCTGAAAAAAAATCTTTCCACTCTTGAATGTTTATTATTAACCAAATAACGTCAATTAAGATGCAAGCAAGATTTACAATTATTTTCAAAATGACAGATATGTAGTTGTTTCGATCTACAGAGATCTTCAAACAGCAATTTTGATTGGTGCTAAGAATGTAACGGCCTATCATTATAATGAACCATTGACACAAACCAGTATAAATACTACACTTTTTATTATAACTTCATTTTGATATTATTACTTGATCTACCTGCCATTTTGAAGTAGCAAAATGGAGCGACAATAACTATACATCGTCCAACGAAAGAAAAATAGGCGTGTCCAGTTAAATTTCCAATTTCAATTGTTAGCGATTGTTAATTTTACTTAGCAACAATGTCTAACAATTGAAATCGGAAATTTAATTAGACACGCCCAGTTTTTCTTTCGTTGGACAGAGTATAGCTGCTGCTTAATAAAAATGTATTCGTGCAGCTCCCTCTTAAAATTTAACTGATTTTGCCCGAAATAACATGACTATCATTCCGCAAAAAATTGTATCTCTCTCTCTCTCTCTCTCAGTCTGTGTATGTCTGAGTCTGTCAACAATGAACTAAATCAGCTATGAGCTGACTCAGGGTACGTTGTATTGGGTAGCGATTGTTCGTCTGTGACGCAAAATTGACGTCAGAGATAAAGTTTTCAAGTCATTACAGTCTCTGACGTCAAATTTGCGTCACAGAAGAATAATCGCTACCCAATACAACGTACCCTCAATAACAAATCACGTATTACTTATTTTAAATGGATAACAATACTAAAAACGAGAAAGTAACAATATAGACAGCATTGTTGAATTGAAATAAATTATACTAGTTTGCTAAATTAAATAAAGATACTAGATAGAACCACGGCCTCCTAGAAACTACCAGGCCTGAACATGACGTCAGTAATGTATTGTTGAAGCACTAAGATTGTGACGTCGAACTAACTTCTGTAATAGCACCACCAGTTTGAGGTAACAATGTTTTATCTTTTCCATGTTCAGGCCTGGTAGTTTCTAGAAGGCCGTGATAGAACCCGCCAAAATTGGACGGTAAACAACTCTGTTGTTTCATAAACAATCCTCTCTACAAAGACGTCACAATCAAGAACTTTACTAGCATTGATGATCAAATTAACAACAATTACATACAACAATTAACGACGATAACAATGATCAATACGCATGCGTGGAAGTGTCGATTTTGCTCTTAAAAAGTGCTTTTCATTTTAATATACAGGGCGATTCAAAAGTTAATGTACAGACTTTTAAGGCAGATAGTATGGGTTATTCTAAGCAAAAAAAGTTCATATGAACATGGGTTCGAATTTGAATGATAACTCAGATATGAACAGGAATAAAAATGCATCCACCAAAACCAAAATGCATCCACTCGGGTTTTATAACACCTAGGATAACGAAATTTGGATGAATAATAGAGGCCATAAAAATGTTTATACCGTTAAAATTTGATCGAATTCCAATGAGTAGTTTCCGAGTTACGCATTCAACATCGTAACAGTGCTCACATGTGAGTACTAACCAGCACGTATTACGATGCGTAACTAGGAAATACTCGTTGGAATTCAAACAAACTTTAACGGTATACAGAGTTTTATATACCCTATTATTCTCCAAAATTCATTATTCTAGGCGTTGCAGAACCTGAGTTATTAACTTGTTGATCTTGGTGGTAGCATTTTTATTTCTGTTCATATCTCAGTTATCCCTCAAATTCGGACCCATGTTCATATGAACTTTTTTGCTTAGAATAACCCATACTACCTCCCCTAAAAGTTTGTACATTGAATTTTGAATCACCCTGTATAGGATTATAATTTTCCAAGAAATATAGTACTGTATTTATTTTTCAATAATACTCAATATTTGAATACACAAACTTATTGGAGTACAAAATTCATAGCGGGCGGATGGCGGGTAAATTCAAATAAATAAGAAAGTTATTTTTCCAAATAGGAGTAATTTAAAAAAATTTACTCAGAAAATTATTGCAATAGAAAATGGACTTTTTTCGTTTAGATTTAATACTAAAAAAATTGATTTACATTTTACATGTGTAAGAGCACTATTCAGAAAGTAAGTCTCGTTTTTAAATATTGCAGCTGTAGCTGCAGTACTGTATAGTTCCCACGAAAATGCCCCTGAGTTGTTGAAAGTGCTCACTGCGCGCACTGCAGTCGTGGATACGTCCACAGCACTGATAGGGAACACTGATACGAAAATGCACGGAGGGTGGACAGGGAAAGATCGGGAAATATCTTAATATTCCCTCCCTATCAGTGCTGTGGACGCATCCACGACTGCAGCGCGCGCAGTGAGCACTTTCAACAACTCAGGGGGATATTTGTGGGAAACGGACGTTAGTAATTGGCGCATGTTTGCTGAGTGTGCTTTGTTGCCAACGAGATAAGGCCTGGAAGCAGAAAAGTTAGGCTTTAAATAGAGGTGGTTATGGTGCTAGCAACAATCCAACCTACATTGTTTCCAACAAACTGAAAACATTGATAACATACAAGATGGAGTCAATGAAGATTGGATTGTTCTAGCACCCCGATGGTCAGGTGATTTTCCGCTTCCAGGCAGTGTTATCTCGTATGTCTCGAAGGCAACAAAACGCACTCAGCAAGCATGCGCCAATTTCTACTGCAGCTACAGCCATCGCACTGACGCCTTGTCAAAGCTTTGTCTGCCACGTGAAGAGTGTTTGCAATGTCTCAGAAAATTAAGATCCGACATATATGAAATTCATTCTGTGATTTGTTTTCTGAATGTGCAAAACAAATTAAATCGGCTTAAGTCCACCGTCGAATTTATGTGGTATTTAGCAAACAAGCGATGAGTCGTTCAATGGTACGTAGGCAAGTGCGGCTTTTTAATGAAAGACTGAAAATGAGCATGATGATGACAGTCGACCATCTTTGGTGAATGATGGTTTGGTGCGTGCTGTTGACATCGATTCTATAATCATGATGAGGTCAAACAAACTGTTAGTATGTGATCAAAGGAATACAATGCCTGGTGCAACGTTAAGACATGTGGCTCAACAATGGTAGAAAAAACAGTGTAAGATATGTTCTTCAAATACCAGCAAGCACCTCTGCTAATGTCCCTTTGGAATTTACTTTATAGATAGCCCTGGTATCAATTACCATGCCGAGTTTCTCCGCCATGTTGAAAGGAGAAAGTATTTTTCCATTGATTTACATTACCCTTATCTTAATGAAGTGAAATACCTTCACTTGCCCTTAAAGGAAAAGTAAGTATACCTCTAGAAAAAATGTACAATAATAGCAAAAATAGTTAGAATTTTGCAATAAAATTTGTAAGGAATAACCAGTTATCGAAAATACATTAAAGACAATTTCAAATAAAAATGTTTTAATAAACTCATGCATGTTAGAATAAGCATGGGGTGAGCAAGAAGAGTTCTGTGATTGAGGGTTAAATCCCCATTCGCTCACTACCGCCGAAAATCCTGTTGTTGCTTGTCGGCGCTGAACTGGCCGCTCTGGAAGGCTGGAGGGCGCAACCGACGGGAGGTTGATTTACGCGTTTCGAGTCTTTTGCGAAGAGCTCGCCCACGCAACTCCGTGGAGAAAAAGAGAGAGAGAACCCATCCTCCTCCTTGACGACTCACACACACACATAAGATAAGGAAAAGGGCTGAAAAGTCTCGAACTCCTTTAGGCATTTCAACATGACGAAGCGAGATCTCATATTTACATCGTTTGGTAACCAATGGGTTATAAAAACCACGAACGGCATCAATCACGTTATGAATGAAATAAAATGTAACTGTGAAATCCAAGGTGACCTATATAGTAATGAATAAAATCAAACACCTGCATTGTGATTGGATAATTTATGCACCGATTTAATGACAGTAGCCTGTAGATATTTGCCGCGAATCAATAGATAATGCGATTGGCATCCCTCGTTGGAAAACGTCATTTTTTCCTTCTCCCCTTCAAACTTTTTACATAATGAGGGTACATAATGGTAAAATATCCCACCCTACTTAACTATATTCCATAAGACTTGATCTACATTCAAATGAATAAAGTTATGCTTTGTTATGAAAGATATTTCAGTTGGTGTTTCCATGAACGTAGCTTTGTCCTTGATGAATGGAATCGTTTTTTACTCGTCTATATATCGTCAAGGAGAAATTCTTGATATAAATTTTAAAGTCTTTCCTTTTTGTGTTTGAATTCCATTATGATACATCATACATAAATTCGCATGTTTAACACCAATAATTGAAACCATGAAAATTAACACGGGCATTTGCTATTTATCATATAGAAAGTCTCCGAAATTTTTTCATAGACATTTAATATTAATTAATGCCAAAAGACGAAGAAGTTGTACAAAAGTAAAAGTAACTAAATTTTACACAATTGTCAACCTTATCTCATATAAAAAAGTGTTCATAAATGAATTCGAATGATCTGCTTTGCTTTACTTTCTTCACAGTTTCAGAGATCAATACAGATATCCCTCGACTTTTAAGACAAATTTGGTTCAACAGAACGGTCCCAAGTTCATTTAGTTCGAGGCTCAACAAGCAAATATACAGAGGCAAAATAACGGAATTGCCAACTACAAATTTGCTTCACTTTTCATTGTTAATTTCACTAAGTGATCCGGACATCTGTACCTTTGCACTGCAACCCTGATTTCACGAAATGAATAAGATGCTGAATTTCCCTTTGCTTTAATTACGGCCTCTATTCTCCGAGGAATACTTTCCAACAGATTTTGGTAGATAGCTTCAGGAATTTTCTTCAATTTTTCCCGAAGAACGTTGACGAGTTCAGTTACAGGTATTGGCCATGTGACCTATTCCATACTCGTCGCTTCTATTCATCCTGTTGTTGTTGAGTTCCATCAAGTCGAAATGGACTTCTGGTGACTGTGTGGACACATGCTATCTATTCACAGTTTTCTAGGGAAGAGTAATAATGCGGTGGTTTCCCGTCGTCTTCCGCATGATGAAAGGATGATAATGAAGGGGACAAACACAAACATCCATGCCCTCGGCGGGATTCGAACCCGCGACTCGCTGATTTCGAGAGCGGAAAGACCTGCGCCTTAACCCTCTCGTTCACCGAGCCGGCCCTCAATTCATCCTATAAGTTCCCAATATAGAAGCTCAGTGCAGGCCAGTCCATTTCTTCAATCCCTGTCCCCTCAAAACAATTCTGCACATCCCTTGCTTTGTGACAAGAAGTATTGTCATGTTGGTACAGGAATGATTCAAATCGCAAATTTGTCACAATCTTGACCGTGCAGAATTGTCCAATGTATAAAGGTAAGTGGCACACCTCCTGACACACTTTCCAAAGGCCTTCAACAGTGGTGGGGCGCCTGGAAGCAAGACCTCGTTTCAAGAGACCAAAGCCGGAGAAATCAATTGGTGAGGCATCCGGCGACTTCACAGGGACAGCACTAAAAGGTAACTAAAATAAAATAAAAGGGACTAAAAGGAGTTGGTGAACCTCTCCCTGATGTGCCCTTCTCTCAATGCGTGCCCTTTTGCTTTATGACGCCGTTCTAATGCTAGGTTGTTGTGGGTGATGCGCCAGACGGCGCCTATGGCAATGCTCCTTTAGGTTTGGGGGTTTTCTTTGGTGACTGCTGCCTTGACACGTTTTATGGTAGCTGAGGTGCGACTGGGCTGCGCTCGCTTCCGGGTCAGTTTTTTGAAGCTTGGGCTTCAGGTGAGAATCCATTTTTGTGTAGTTGGATAATACGACTCACACACGACTTGCTGATGGAGAAACCATTTTTTTTTTTTACAAGATTCCACTATCATTGATTGACTGTACTTGGCATCGGAAAGTCCAATGATGTACCCTTGCCATAAATCCGCAATTTTAGACGCCATTCTTGAATATATTGAAATTCTGCTTATGTATTCATAGACTCAAATGTACACGGAACACGCAGGTGAGTTTAACACTTTTCTCAACTACAGAAATGGGAATGGCCCAAAAGTCGACCGAGCTTAACTGGGGCAACCTTCTGTATATGTTTGTTGTTGATGATATCAGTATTTGTTCTGCTAACTTAATTTAATTAACGATTTATTTTTGAATAAAGGCAGAATTTTCATTTGGATTGCTCGTCATTAGAATAATTCAATTTCTTTATGCTTCGGATAATTTTTCTGAGGAGGCAATACGATTTTTATGTACGGCCGCGTGAATGATAATGGACGCGAGGTTGTACGGCTGTAGCGGATGGCTTTTCCAGCAGTCATTCCACTTTGCTGGTACAGGATCCTTAGTACCATAAATTATGGATTGAGGAAGACCAAGATTCGCTCCTACGCCTGACCAGGATGAACGAATTCAACAGGCTGTCGAAGACGATTCAGATATCAGCTCACGACAAGTGGCCCAAGCACGCAAAGGACATTTTGAACATTTCTTATGAGTTTCTGAGGTGATGTATAACAAACTTTCTTTAATACCTCAAAAGCTAAGGATTTTCGGAAATACATTTATAAGGACTATGTTTCTTGTTTTGATGTGAGGAACCCGCCCTCAAAGTGTGTAAACGTATAAATAATTCTAATAAAGATAACGACCTCTTATTTTAGATCGAAAATGGTTCTAACTATTAGCCAGACTGAAATATCAATTTTGATACAGTTTATTGATGTTTTACGAAATGTCAAAACGCTTACAATTTTACAGAACTTCTAGATTTGCGACATAACTGAGGTTGTCGTATCAGGATTTAGAATGTTTAAGAAACCTTTATCGTGGTACACCTCTAGAAGAATTCGAAATAGTTATTGACAATAGAAAAGGCGTTAAGGACTAAGGTATACGCAAACGCGGATGGAATAAAAGTAAATTACGAACAGAATACAAGTGAATTCAAGCGCCCTCAACTCAGACAAAAACTGTTTACTCGCGTGAAATCTTTTCATTCACATCATAAGAGAAAAATCGGTAGGAGAAAGGAATTGTGGGAGGCGAGGGCGGGTCAGAGAGGGCCAAAAACGCTGTTGCCACTTGAACCAGGCCAGAAGGCGGTTCCCGACGTGAGAAATTCTCAAACGAGTTCGATCCGTCGCTTTTGATCGAGAAATTGGTTTGGGAGGGTGGTGGGATAGTGAGTGAGTGGCCTTCACTCTCCTCCTTCAAGTGACAGCTCTCTCTCCCCCACCCACGCTGCTCAAACACTGTCGGGATCTGATGTCCAGATCAAATCAAGGACATTATTCTTGCTGCTATGTTGTTAAAGTAGAAAAAAAATTCTTTACCGGAGGTGGAGGAGGGAAATTCTTGTAAAGTGCCTTGCTTGCCGATCAAATGTACGGATAAAGGAAGTATGTATGAAAATTGCACGCAACAGATATTTTTGGAAATAGCCACAATAAGAGGCAGAATGGTTTCCGTTAACGACGCTTGTTTTTAAATGATTTGTGGGGGTCTTTTAAATCACAAATGCACATTTAATGGAAGAGAAAGAGTAACGTCGTCAACGAGAAATTTATGGTCTACAAGAAAAGGAAAATTCTGAAATAAAAATCTGGAAATTTCTGAACAAAATCATATATTTTGCAACACATAAAAACATAAAAATTATTCAAAGAAGATATACCACTTTATTTATACGAAATTGGAGAACAAAACAGTAAGCTCAAGGTAATGATTTTATGTATAATTTCCAAATCTGAATTCATAGACTGTATAGCTCAGAGTATAAAATGTATTTAGAAGCTTCTCGGAAACCTTACCATTAACAGGATTCCTAATTCGTGAATTCTATTTCTCACTGATACAAAAAAAATCGTTCTTATAAGTGATATCTTAAGATTACTCGGAAAAAAATTTAGATAACTTCTTCTGACTAATGATACGCACCTGCACATTCTACCTATTAAGATAGAATGGAACAGTACCTTAAGATAACCCATTAAACCGGAACTAATTTATACATAAATTAAAAATTTTCTTATGAAGATGCTGAATGCTTCAGATATACTTTTATTTTTTCCTAAGCGATTATATTCATATCACATATTTAATGCAAACATAGAAATGAATTCAGAATTTGCCCACTTCTCTTCATTATTCATAATTTGAATGTGCCCATTTGTAAAACATGTCTACCAGAAGCAACTCCTAGGATTTTTTCCTCTCTATTTTTAATCAACCACAATGAAATATAGGAACCATAAATAACTTTAGTGAGTATTTCGAAACCAACAAGCAAAGCATTAGTGAGCATTTACAGAAGTCGAAACCGATCGCATTTCCCATAAGAAAGGAGGGGCGCTATGGCGCAATGTTCCACATACAATGACCTGGATTTCAGGAAGTTACAAAGCAAAGTTCTTATGAAGAGTTTTATGTTGCTATAAATTAAAAAAAGAAACAGAAAAGTTGTTCACAGTACATCACGGACAGAGGCGTCTCTCTTTTCTTTCTCTCTCTCTTTTCTTGTTAGAAGAGAAATGATCATTCGGCATCCGACTATTCAACCTCCTCCTCCTCGTTCGACGACTATTCAACTCTATCTCCGTCGTTTATCACATTAGTCGAAGACGGAATTGGAAGATAAACAAGTCAGCATTGAAACAAGAGCAATATATTAAACCCATACAGCCCAAGCTGCTAAACGAGTATCTTCTACTTTAAAAATTATTCCATAGCCTACTTTTGCATAGTGCTTAATTTCAGTAGATCTTTTGTATGCAATTATGTCCTGATTTCTAATAACATTGAACTAATTAAATTTTAGAGTTATTTGAACTTTATTAGAAATCACGTTTCAAAAAAGAATGTTTTGCCTTACAAACACAAGTAGACTAAAATCTTGATAAATTTAGATTTGAAACTCTTGATATAGTTGAAACTACGATATAGTTTGAGCTTTTATGATATAATACGGAGTTCTGCAATTTTCCCCTAGCTACAAACACAAACCGTCCTTGAATTTACAAGAGAATGATTCATTATAATGAAAAGATTGCAATGGGTTCCTAAAATTGAAGGAGATTATGAGTTACTAGGAAATGTTTTCAAATCTTTCATATAAAAAAAGAAAAATGAACGCAGCTAAAAAATACTTTTAAAACATTAACCTTAATTTCGAGGAAAAAAGGTCTAGTAGACGAAAGTTAATAGATAAAAGTTGGGTTATTTTAACAGTTTTTTTTTTCTTAAACACTTAAACAATAAATAAAATATTTTACTTTATAACAAATCATTACCAGCTTTTTCCACTACACGTATAATCATTGGAAAGCAGTCTCTGAAAATTACCAAACAGAACACACTGCTAGAGAAAGATAGCAAAATTAATCTTTTTGTATCAATTACCTCAATTAATAAAGAGCTACAAAACGCTTTGTAAAGCGTTTAAATCAATTATATATATCTTGGGTATTTCATGTCATACGGGATATAGAACAATCAGAAGAAGCATGTGAAATCAATGATCAATATAGTCCATTATGATAAATTATCTGAATTATAGATTAAAATTAAAAGACATTATGTATAATTCCTTAATTAAAAAAAAATTTTTGTAATCTACTTATTTCACTATTCTGACAATGATATTTGAAACGGGGCCTCATTTGAAACAACCTGTTTCTAAATCACCATTTAATGACGAAGAGAAAAAAATAGCATGACGAAGCAAATAGAATGAATGACAAAGAAATAAAGCTGATAGAAACAAAAATTCAAATGGAGACATTTATTTAAAAGGAGAGAGAGAGAGAGAGAGAGAGAGAGAGAGAAACAGTGGAATCAAAATTAAAGATGAATATTCGGAAGAACGGTCTTTGGTATGGCCACATGATACGGATATGGCAAACTGGTCTTTCTAGGCAGTTGTTTACTGCAAGCCAATGAGTAAGAGACCAATGGTTCGGCTAAGAACCAGAAGGCTAGGCTTTATAGAGAATCTGGATTCCAGTCAATTGGATATTACCAGCGATGACATGCGCCTGATGGCGGAAGATCACGATCACTAGAGATCTTCCATAGAGCTGCTACTCTCACGATCGTAACGGATAAGTAGGCTTGAAAATTAAGTAAGTTCGGAAGAATCGATGCATAGAAATTAATGATATATTATATACAGACCGATGGCACGATCATGTTTTCAGAGAAGCCTGATCGTTACATTTGAATATCTAATCAGTTGTTCAGAATCTTTAAGTTAGCGATGACCATATATAAAGATCTGAGCGACCTCGAAAGAAACGTGCAAGGCGCAGATGATCCAGAATCTTCGAAAGTGTCGACGTTTTGGGGTTATCTCGAGCAATGGTTTCTAGAGGACATCGAGAATGGTAGGAAGGATAAAAATCATCTAGCCAGGAGGCGGCTTGCAGTCGGAAACAACTGCTCGCATAACAGGTACATATGAGCAATGAATATGGTTGTGTCGTACTAAATGGTGTGGAAACTGCACAAACTGCATAAGTTTATTCTCTCCAAGATTAGCCGTATTCAGCAAGTGTCTCAATGCGATGAAGAAATTCGCAGTTTTCTCGGAAGATCGTAGCTCGAATAGTAGTGGACGATGGATAGCCTTGGAACAATTTTGTCTGACTGTTCAGTGTCATCACATTAAAATATCGCATTTGGGCTGCTGGTAATCTTCACAGATTATACCAGAATCGCTTACACTCACTAATGCGACTTTTACAATCATACTTTAATGTCGTTTTGCTGCTGAATAGAATATCACTTGGAAAAGTGGAAACAGAGCCAAGACTGACCTATTCCATCACTGCTGTGAGATAAGAAAACCGGAGCTCAGTTTTCTGATCCCGCAATTTCAATAGCGTAGATGTCCAGATTCTGCTAACTTCAATCAGAATAGAACCCCACGCCGAATGACGTTACAGCAAATGTTAAGACGCATTTCAGAGAGAACTATAGTGCGTTTCAGAGCAACTTGACTATGTTAGAACAGTTACGGGACCGAATAACATGCAGTTGATCCAATATCAATGCGCGGTTATGGCTGCCTCTGAGGATGGCTTCTTTGCAAAGATGTAACTCTCACCAATCACAACAACTTACGCCGCACTACTTTTCTATGCGACGTCACATCAGGGCGTGAAAAGATTGCGTAACTATTCCAATACAGTCAAGTTGCTCTGAAACGCACTATAAATCATTAGTCCCGCAGTAATTCATTTTCCACGCAGTAAATCCCGTTCGATTGATCTCATTCCCTCTCCTGCGACTTTGGTGGTGGGGGCCATCTAAAACGTCTTGTGTAGACCTACTAAAACCACATCTGGATAATTTAGCAATTTTGAAGAACCGAGTAACGCTAAAAATAAGACAAACCAATGCCCAGCTTCTGCGCTCTGGAGTAGAAAATGCTGTTCAAGGACTGCAATTCTTAAAGCTGCAAGGGAAATATAGAACTTAAGTCATGTCAAAACAAAAAATGCAGTACAGTTGATTTTCTCTTATTTTCTACGCTTACTTTACTCCCAAAATAGAGCTTCCAGGAGTGCAAATTCTGAAGAATTTGCTTTTTTTTTTTAAATATCAAAACCCCATGGTCCGAGGGAATGCAGACCAATTGATGGTAAAAATTCCTTTAACGAAAGATTTTTGTGTAATATTCTTGAAGAAATTTATTTATAATGTTTTCTGTCTTATGGTTAACAGACAAAGTAGTCCCACAAAAAATAGTCGGGCCTCTTTCGAAAACATCTCGTCTTTAAACAGATTGCACTTGATCCATAGAGATGTTGGAGGTATCGTTTACGATTATGTTTGTGTACTTGCTTTATGATGGTTCTTATTTTGCATAAAGGGAGATATTCACAAGTGTTCGGTAAAGGGAATTTTAAGGTCATCGTGTATATACAAAAGAAAAGAATTTTTTTTTTTAATAAGATTGATATCAAGCCTAATTTAGCAAGACTATATAAACGACAATCCTTAATTTATAGTACACCTGATTAACAATATGCCACCTTTAAAAAAATTTCTTTTTGAACTGAAGAAGATTTATATTTGGAAAAACATGCGCAGTTAAGAGGTTAGATGCTCCAAAAGGGTAAGAGCAAGAATATTGAATCTTGTGCACGTATTATTTTGCTATCAAATTCTTTGTTCGTGGACCTTTTTAATTTCATAACATTAAACAACCGCGCTCTGTAGACATTATTCAAGAACTCAAGCAATATTCCTTGCATATTAAAACTCAGATAAAAAGAATCATTGAAAAAAAAATTTTTTTGAACATGAACTCTTTGCATTCGGTATCCAGTGCACATCGTTGACTGTTGTAGTGGCTTAATTCATATCCAGTGGTTATGCATATAGTTAAAGAATTTAGAACACAAGAGATTTACCTCAATTCTTCAATTAGATCGTAGTTGGGTGTGGCTGAAGTAGATTGGGATGAATATTAAAGGAAATGATAAACATCAATGTTATAAATAGGACCAGAAAATACAGAAAACAATATACTATTTAGAAGAAATAGCTTCTTAGCAGTCGACATCAACTTCATCAGAATTTCTGATACATTTATGACTAAACGCACAAAATACGAGCACGAATATGTGTAATAGATTCGAATTGCTGTCTTAAATATTAAATTTACTGTTGCCAGAATATACTTAGAGGATAGTCTTAAATAATTTATCATTACATTTTGCTTCTCCCCTTTAAAGCGATGTGTTAATACGATAGTGACATGACACAAGAAGCCAGAGACGCATAAAGAAAATAAACAAATTTAAAATCCGAAATAAACTGAAGATTACAAGTCACAGATAAAGTTAAAAAAGAAATATTAGGCGATTAATGGATGTATATAAAATAAAAATAAAGTTTTCATACATGTCTGTCACAACGCTTATTTTGGTGCTGTTGTCTAGGGCGGGGATCGCACTTTAGCGCTCATAATTCACGACCATTAAAGACAAGCATCGGCTACTTAAGAAGAAAGTCTTTTTAAAAGTCAACACATAATGGCGCACGTGCATAGACTCAAGATTTCGCACGTGTCACTGAAAAATGCAGTTTTAAATCTCTACCCCTTTCTCACGGCTCCCCACCAGATAAACGCCAAACAAAACTTGCAACGTTAAAAGAACAAGATCACATAAAAAGCGACGCTGATTTACAACAATGTCAGACGGAACGCTCGAAAGGCCGTTTAAGATTTAAGATCTCAATGCTGATATGAATTTACAATTAAACGAATAGTCTATAGACCGGATTCTAAATAATAACCAAAAATATTAATAATATTTATTGTGTTTATTATTTCTCGGAGAATATTTTCGGAGGTGATTAAGACTATAAAAAGCGAAGTTGCATACCTCGAGGGGAATATATGCAAACTATTGTACTTGCGTGAATACATTTGATAAATGATTACAAACATTCACAAACGACTTGCTTTTAATTGTGACTTTTCAGGTAACGAGGAAATGCTTTAGTTAATTGGTAATTAAATAAATAATCCAATCAAAAAGGGGCAGGAAATCCGAAATCATAATGATCATAACAAGTGAACACGGTCAGCTTTTTATTTCCTTTCTCTCTCCAATTAAATTAGAATCCAAAGAAAAATCGAATAAAAGTAACGCGAATTGGGGGGGGAGGATAGCACCAACACCCGAAATAGGGCTTAATGATTAAAATAAAATAACGAAGCAGGAAATGGTTCTGAGAGACCTACTTCTTATGGTCTAAACAATAAGGAAAGTATCATTTCCGGCGTCGCTAACCTTTGACACCAGAAGTGACCCTTATTTCCGCTGAGTTTTTATACATAACTCTTTTGGAATGATTCGTTGCCGGTGAAAGCTACAATCACGCAAAGAAAAGGTGCGAAATCAGCTTGCCGTTGTCATCGGCCAACAATACTGACATCTAGGGAGGAAAATCTCAACCTTAATATGACAAAAGTAAACTATTCTAAGGAATCGTTAGTGAAGAGTCTCATAACTTAACGACCTTATATTTTGTGATATTTACTACAGTGATGACGTTTTTGATAAGAATTTCTTAAAATATTTTTCTCATTTAAGTGCACATAATTTACAAGGCTTATCAACACTTATTGTGCATATGAAATAAATAAGCCTCTACAATAACCAAAAATTAAATACAGTACACAAATTATAGATATTTACAAATGAGTAAAATACAAGGGTTACAGATAAAAATCAAGAAATCAGGGACAGAGAAATCAGCACAATCATTCAATATGATTTTTTTTTAAATCTAATTTCTTAAAATCATCCCCGAAGGTTATTTGAAAAATAAAACCTGAAGCCTTAATTACGAAAACCGACATAATTGGTGATTTTTAGACTGAATCGAAAAATCAAAAATTACTGTAATTTCAACAGGAACTCTTGACCAAGGGGCGTGGACAGAAAAGCCAACAGGGTCAATCGGTTTGACATTATTCTCTTATTTAATTGATTGCATGAACAATTCCCTTTGCATTACAGAAAGAGAAACATTTCATTAGATTCAAAACCCTCCAACCCTTTCAAAATATCTTTATTCGCGATTACGCTTTATTTAGTTATTTTAAAGAAAATCTTTGTTACGTCAACAGTTTAGAAAGGTTTTCAAAATGGATTTAGTTAAGCTTGTTAAAACTGAAAATTCAGTATATTATAAAAGGTATGAGAAGTTATTAAGTTTCCAAAATATTATTTAAATGTATAACAATTAGGCTTTCTGGTGAGGCTAACAAAATAGCTTAGAAAAAAAATTTAATGTATGCGCCTTTTAAGTATTGACTTATCCGACGCATCATTAATATTAGATGCAAAGCAGGCTTTGATAAACATGTGTTAATCAAAAATTCTCGAAATTCATCAATTACACCATCTTCACCACTTTCATCACCGTCACCTTCAAAGTAATCATCTCGGGAACTCGCATCAGAGCCCAACGAATCTGATAAAATCCCACAGTATTTTTTGGTTAGCTTATTTAACACCACCTGTGAATCTCTGTTGTGCCAAATGTTTGCCTCTTCAACATGATTTTCATATTGGGGAAGAGTAAGTCTCTTGACTTAGCTCTTGGTGGATAAGAAAGGCATTCTACGCGTTAATCTCAAGATGTTTCAGAAACCTCGCATCCTGTAATCGAGTAACATCTTCTGAAGAGATGGTCATCCTGAACGTTCACCAGCATCAACAGATGTGTGTCAGTTTTAAAACGTATGAGTGATTTAGTCAAATTTAATGCTATGTGATTCAGCAACGATATTCCCTACTTGATACGAACATTGTTCTCTCACCTTGACCGTTGCCAAATTGAAACATAAGCAAACAATAATGGATAAGCGTTTACCTGAAATATATACATTCAATTAGCTCTAATCCGCCTCACATATCGTGTCACGAAAGATGCATGCATCGATACCAACCGACAATAATTTGCCATAAAATTTCGAATCTTTTGACAGAGCCTCGTTGTATTAATTATGAATTTGAACCGAAAGTTACTTACATTCAGCCTCATCTTCCATTATTCGTCAATAAAATCTGCATGGCCCGATTAATTTTTGAATCCATGTTGGTTAACTGTAAATAGGAATAAAATCTTTGAGCAGTTCCATTATTAATAAAACGTACTGATTAAATGAAGCGGTTTCCAGCTTTCCCTAGATACATTCTAAAAATTCACCATTAAAAGCCTTACAGAGACAAAAAATATGAAGAATTGCTTAAAATAAACAGATTATTAGTACTGAGAACTCTAACCGCCAAGTTCTGAGACAAAAAAAGCTCTTGACGCTCTGTCTTCGAAATTTCAAAGTTGTAAAATTAAGATCTTTGCCAGTTCATTTCGCAAAGATAGACTAATTTATCAGGGATTTTAAAAATTGATTGATTGATTGATTGGTTATTGATTTATTGCTACCAAAGTTAAGGATAAAGGTAGCTCGAGAACAAAGACAAAAAGACAAACCACAAAACAAAAATACATAGGAAAACAATATAATTATATATTGATGAAATTATTGATGAAATGATATAATTATATAAAAGACCAAAACTAGACAATATTATAAAAAAACAATAAAAATTACTCTTAGCATTATGCACTTGATTAAAACAAGATAAAATTTTAAATAATAAATTAAAATTAAAGCAAGGAATATAAAACAATTCTCGGTTTCTAACCGCGTATTACAGTTAAAGTTTAAGTAAGCCAAACAAAAAGGACTATCAATCTTTCCATTAATGACTTTGCCTTCTTCAGTAAGGTTTACGCCTGGCTCTCTTCTAATTAAAGAAAAATATTTAATAAATAGTCTCCCTATACAGTATTGCTTTATACAGTACAGGCAAGGAAGAAGAGAACGGTTGTTAAAGGTTGAGATTAAAAAAACGCCCATGTATCTTCAGAGTTGTATAAAATAAATAGCCTAAGGAAACCACTATTTCCACAAAATTATTTATGTTCGTATGCACATTTCGACGACAACGTCTTCTTCAGCGAAACACTAGATAAAGAGTTGTTTCTTCTCATCTTTCCTACAGATCGAGGAGACCCGATTACGGTATTAATAGATAAAAAAATCATAATTTCGACATAAAAATTATTAAACCGGCATAATTCTAAAACATGTTGGAACTCTAACAAGTGCGTGCTTGGCAATTTAATTCCCGGAATGCACCGGTGAAAACAGACATTTGGAAGTAAACATTATGGCTAATGTCGCCTTTGAAATAGACCCTTGTGCAGGTGTTTCCATTTCTGGAAACGAGCCTGGAACTCTTGTTCCGAAATATCTCGAGTTCCTTTATCACATTTTTTGGATATCGGTAATGTCAGAAAATTATCGTCCTTTTAGCGCAATCTTTAATTTTGGAATATCCAGAAATCACGGGAATAATTCGGGTGATTCGACAGGGGAGATCTAATTCGGTATTGATACTTTGGCTACAGACTCTTTTACAATGAGTGTATTATGGCTTGGCGCATTATCAAGAGACAAGGGGAAAACTTTGTTTTCCCTCCAAACAAAACCTCGTAATCTTTTTTACACCTCTGAAAAGATGACTCGTTTGGTTGATTGATTTTTCCTGTTTAATAAATTATGGTGGAGTATCTCCTTGTGATCGAAGAAACACACAAGCTTCTTCTGATTTACGAACATGACGTGCGTAATTTTTTTTCGGGCGTGTCAAACTCGGGAATTTCGGACACTCAAAGACATTTGATTTCAAAAAATAAATAGGAGTTTATGTTGACAGAAAACTACCTCGCAGTTGAAATATATATCCATGCCTAAAAAATTCTTTTTGTGGGAAAAACTGCCCCTCTAGTTCTGTTCTTTGAAGACAAGCATCCGCAACCAAAAGGTGTAAATAATTTTTCATTTTTGTTTACCATTGGAATTTTTTAGAGCATCCATACAATGTGGAACTTTAAACAGCTCCAAAGATTTAATAGCAGTTTCACAAATGTTACCTCACGATCTAGAGTTTGATCATTCGTTTTACGCCAATGTTTACAAGGCAATCTCTATTTGGTCGACAAGGATAATCAAACACATAAGATTCCAACAATATTGGACAAAGCAAGAAGAATATAGAATAGCTGAGCTTAAAAGGTAAAGTTTCTTTATAACCATTTCTAAATTTTTTCCTTTAGATATAATCAATTTTGTCCAAATATTTCTACTTATGTTTTTCAGAAGGTCTTTTTATAAAGTGAGGCCTCGTCTGTAAAAATCTTATCATTCCCTTCACATTTTCACGTGTACTTTTTTATCTGAATTTGTGCGTTAACTATTTCGTCATCATAATCATCATCTTCTCTCCTTTTTATCATGACTTATCTTTTTCCTTCTCTTATTATAGTTATTATCCCAATGGAACTAAATCGACCACTCACTCAGCTTTTTCTCCATTCTCCTGTTCCATCGGAGGAGGACTGAGAAGGAGTGGAGTGCCAATCCGTGATAGAGGCTGATAGATTCTCGCCATCGATAGTGTAACCGAATTCTATCCTCAGGGGTAACTCGTACTTTCCTCTAGAAAATATTACTTTGCACCGCTTATATATACAGCAATTTTGCCTGTCCAACAATTTTCCCCGTGACTACTTTATTTTCTACTTCTTCGATAACCCTTATCGAGTTCATGTGTAAGTGAACAACACCAAGAAAGAAAGCTACATTAAACTATTTGAAATGTTACATTATTTGAGAGAATCACGACCTTGAAACGATCCTTGTAAACGGAAAAACTTTATACCACCAGCTTATAGTGTTACCCTTTATAGACTATGTCACTAATTCAAAAAAATTCTTCTAAATTAACGTCTACAAGAAACGTTTACTACATAAAACACTTTAATCACCGCATAAATTAACTCGTCAATACTTATTGGACTTCACGCCTTCTTTTATGTAACAACAAAGAAAATAAAAAACGCACAACATGCTGTGGGTGTTTTTTAATGGCCACCATTATATGTCAACTGAATGTCAGGCTGAATATGAAATAAGGACTCCAATTGAAAAGTGGGAGTGTTCTTTCGCGAACCCTTCCACTACAAAACTCTTGTTCGCTTGTTGTTTTTATTGCTGAACTTGTTAAAAATGTTCTCCGTTTAATCGATCGCAATTTCAACCCGTAGCTACGTCTACAGGCTTTACGGCGAATTTTATCTAACCAGTCCTTCATAAATAAGCTTTTCATTACCCTTAATAGGAATTGAATTCTTAAACTGGATTGGAGTGAGGAGATGACGATTAATTAAATGGGATAAACCGGAAACGCGTTTCACATTATCGTCTACCATTATAGACCCATATCTGCTCAAGATGACTTGTAGGGCAAGACCGCTTAACGAGAGCGAAATTAGAATGCGTTAATGGGAACTTTAATGGGATACCATTACTGCTACAGAAGATCTCCGTATTAAAGATGTTGATCATTAGCATTCACAATATCCATGCTATATATAAGTTATACACAACACGTTATTTATCTATTTTTTGCCCATCTTAAAGTTTTTTCATAGGTTCCCTGCTCACTAACAGACCAGCACAGGAAATTAAACGTAAAAGATGAAGGGATAAAATAAACAAATACACATACGCAGCCCTTAATATAAAATGAGACACGAATAATTCCCACATTTATCGTTCAGTCCTGGCGAAGTTTTTCTGTTCACAGCCCCTTCGTTTCGAGTTTACTATTGGAATGGAGTGAAACAATTATTTGCGGTCTCCGTACTAATCATTGTCGACGATGAAAATCGAATTTCCAACTCCTCGTCCAATAGAATCGGTCAAATGACTACCGGGGATAATGAATGAACTTTTTATTTTTATTCTCCATACCCCTCGGAGGTGAACTAATTAGTGGGAAAGTTATCGGGCGAACTTTAAGCAAAGCCAGACAGAGAAAAAAAAATTAAATATTAAAAAAAAAAAAATTAGAAGGGAACTGAGGGGGTACGGTGGGATTTCCATTAGGATACCGATGGAGATGTTAAGCGTAATTATTAAGGAAACCGAAACCAATGCAGCTGCTGATTTATTACAATGCGCAATAAAAAGGCAAATTAATATAATATAATAGTGAATAGGGATCTACAAGGGAGAATTAAAAAGGAAAAAAAAATCAATTTTAAAACTTCTTACAGGTCAATTAAAGAAAGCATGAGAAGGGACAGAGATTTAAAAAAAAATAATGAAACTTCCTTAACAGGCATTAACTATGAAAAATTGGGGAAATCAACTTGTTAAATCTTCTCTCGTCAACAATTTTTTTTCCTAGTTTCTACTAGTGGAAATAGGAACCGTGGCGACACCTTTGGAGAACGAACAGAATCATCATCATAATTGAAACTTAAGTGAATAAAAAAAACAGAGGGAAAATTTGTTGGGAGGAACCCCTTTCTATAATTATAAATCGAATCGATTAGAAGTGTAGTCGGGAAAAAAGAAATTCACCAAAATTATCGAGGTCGATTACCCTGATTGCGGGGCTGCAAACGAAATGGCCTTCACGGTCATTCTCGCCCTTCCCCTTCTTCTCATTCTCAGTGCTAGCCTAATAAAAATACATACATAACCAAGTCATGCACCGATATCTCTACGTCCTTGCAAAATATCTGCTATTTAGAGTACCATTTCCAGAGTACATCAACGGACATTATTAGTACTGCAAATTAATTGTAACAGTAGAATGGTACAGTCCCACTTTGTCATATAAAGAAATTCAATTTTTTTTTTTTTTGGGCGGGGGGAGACTTTGTAGGATTATATAAAAAAAATCTTTATAAATCAAAAATGGCTCATCAGAACCAAGCAATTCATGTACAAAATTTATTCGTACAGGTCTCAATTAGAGGAGTTCGTACATGTCGAATTTATTGACTTTGGTTTGCTGAAACGAATGATATAGCCATTTCTTCATTTTTAGAAAAAATTAATATCTCTAAAAAGGCTTAACCAGTTAATACAAACTGGAACTATGAATGCATAATTTCTTTCTTTTTGTGGACAAGTATTGCCTCCTACCTTCTATTTGCTTAATAAATTATCATAAAAAAATGTTTAGGCACTGTTTAAGGAACCTACTATCAGTTATTATTTCATTTGGTTCTCTTATTTGCAGTTTCGGCGCTGCAGCTGCACAAAATTGATCCCATACGTACAGACGGAATTTTTTTTTCAAAATTTCAACATATTTTCTCAAATTATGTACTTTGAAGTCGATGTCAGTGAAAAAAATAATAAGAATTCCAATTGAAACGAAAACATACGCCACCACTTTTAGTGAGTGATCAGCCAATATTACTAGAAATAATAACAGGAAAAGCTATTATATATTTCTTATTCTTAAATTTTTTTACATACACGTATAGTCAAACCTTGAGATCAATTGGCCTGAGTGGAATGATCAATTAACAAAAAAGGGGAGCACGGGTGATGTGGGGAAAGGAGAGTCAGCAGATTTCACGGCAGTCAGTGGATATGAAGAAACTTATTTTCACTTATATTTCCCTTTAATTTGCAAATTCTCAAATGAGTTACTTTGTTACTTGCCCCATCTTGGCATTATCGCCCGTACTCCCCTTTTTTGTTAATAATCATTCCACTCAGAACTCTCGATCTTATGGTTTGACTACACCTTCATAAACCATTCCAAATGCCTCCTGAACTATACGTCAAAAAAACAATTTTTTCTTTGTGAAAAAAATACGCAATTTATAAAGGCTATTTGAAAGTTACTTTTTAATTATACCTTTTTAATTATACCCCGGTGGCCGAGAGGGCTGGGGCGAAAGCTTCAGTGTTTCTCGAGATCCTCGGGTCGCGGGTTCGAATCCCGCTGTGGCATGGATGTTGTATTTGTCCTTACTAAATATGCGGAAGGCAACGGAAAACCGCCGCATTAATATTCCTAGTTCGCCATTAATAATTTGGTCGCCAACCACCGATAGGAGACGGCATATTAAGAAGAAGAATTATACACCACCCGAAAGCAAAATTGTTCCAATCAGTAGAAGTTCGTGTAAAAGAAAGAAAGTGGGTTAGACAGAGGTATGCAACTGCCGCTAATGCTACAAAACTGTCTGCAAGGCCTACATTACTCTGATTAAAAGCAGCTATGTACATTATTTCATCTGCATCACTTAATATATCTCATTATCCAGCCTCCCAAAAATCTCATGCACCCCTGGATATTGAATAGTTAGACAATTTCAATGTCTAACAAATGTTAAAAATAAAAAAGAAACCTCAGAAAAAATTTTATTTCAGTTCATCAGAACTAGTTAGTTTCACGGAGAAGATAATTTAGAAAGCACAGTCGTGGTCTCTTATACATAATATCCAGTTCGTCCAGTTCGTTGCAAAGTCATGTTATCTCTTCTCGGCAAGTCTCTCCACGGACCTGAAGTTCCTCCTCAGGAGATGCGTTTCTATTTTAAACTTTAACGTCGATATAGAGGATATGGTTAAAACGGCCACTACTCTGAAGACTAATCCTTTTGCGTTTTTATTTCTTATAAATCTTTAAGGCTGCTGAATTATACCAATAAGAATGTCTTACTGTAACAAAGTAAAAATTCTTCCAGCTATTGAGAAAAATTATTAAAAATATCGAATGAAAAAATACTCCCGCTTGATAGAAATCTGGGTATCATAGCAAACAAAGACTACCCAACCAAATATGCCGACTCGTATACAACTCATAACCAAAAACATACGCCGAATGTCAGCAAGAGATGTATTCGTCTTATTTTTTTAGTTCCCCTAAAATCATTTGAAAATATACAGGGTGATTCAGTCAATTTCTGACCATTTCACTCGAATGTCGTGCATTAGGAATAAACAATTGAAAGAATATGAGCGCCATATCGAATTTCTAAATAGTTGGAGTTTGTATTGTTGCAACGGCGCTGCATGAAAATCGTATTGTTGAAAAATGGCGCCCGCTTTATCAACAGAGCAGAAATGCAAGGTTGTCGAATGGTATTTCGAGACAAAATCACCTGTAAACGTGCAAAGAAAGTTCCGGAAGGAGTATAAGTGTCGAGACGCACCAGGCAGGCAAGCAATCATGGATTTTGTCAAGCAATTTCGTGCCACTGGATGTGTTAAAGGCAAGAAAAAAGGCGAGAGCGAAGCTCGTGTTCGAACGGCCGAAGTTGTCGAAAATGTTCGCACAAGGTTGGTCGATTCCCCTACCAAAAAATCTGTTCGCCTGCGAGTCCTGACCTAAACCCATGTGATTTTTATCCCTGGGGGTTCCTTAAAGACAGTGTGTTCACTACAGCACCAAGAACCCTAGACCAGCTGCGACAAAGCATCGTCGACTGCTGCACCCTTGTGGATGCAGAATTCCTGGATAGAGTTATGAACAACTTCACCATTCGGCTGCGAGCAGTTCAAAACGTTCGTGGTGGCTACATTGAGCATATCATCAAGACTCTTCCACGGGAATAAAAACTCCGAACTGCCTAAAATATCATACTGAAATGCTAAGTTTGTAAACATTAATGGGTCAATACATCGTAGTACTGAAATGGTCAGAAATTGACTGAATCGCCCTGTAATTGGCTCAATTTACATTCAAATCACACGTGTATACGGTATATTTGATTTGAAGGTGGATTCAATATCCGTTCATGTACGTACAATGAGTGTGTTAATGGAGAATAACATAAGCAAGACTATCTTAGAAATTCTAGAAAAACAGAAGTAAGAAAAAGGAGTATGCAACAAGGAAAAAATATCCATCCCAAGAGACACAAGATTAATAATCAATTCTTGTTGGAATAGAAGACTTCATTACATACTTATCGACTATTACGGGCTAATACTCTTCGTGTTTTCAAATTTACGACACAAGTATTTCTAGTAACAGTTTAAAAATACTTTAAAAAAATATTTAAAAATTTGAAAAAAAATCACTTACGAGAGAAGCAATCTAAGTATTCCTGGAATCCATTCCGAGATACCATGTCCTAGTAGCTCTCATTCTAACGAAGAAAGAAGGTAATCAACATATTTCAATTATTTTCCTCCGTTGGAATTAAGACGTTGATGTTCAGTTAAATGCTTGATGATAAACAGATAAAAAAATAATTTTTAAATTTGGGTTTCTTTAATATGTACTTAAATTTTATATATCAAAAAGTAAATTAAAAGCGTAAAATTAGATATAAAAACTATAATTTAAACGAAAGCTTGCTAACGTTTTTGCAACCGTTAACCGGTAGAGACCAATCTCTGAGAAAGGGGACGCGAAGAGGCGACATTAATTTGCATATAGAAAAGCAAGACTAAATCTTTCTTCAATTGGAAAAATTATTTATTCACTGAATGAAAGAGAAATTGCCTTAACAGTGAAAAGGAAATAATGTGTTATGCAAATAATGAGATTTAATTCCTTTTCAATTTACTACTTATTTCTTCAATGGCCACGAGAAGCCTTAACATGGAATGAATCTAAATGCAAAGATTTCTGACACAAATATTGCTAATATAACAACTAGGCACAATAGCAATAAATAAGCAAAATCTTCAAATTTCATCCAAATAATTCTGTGAATTTTAAACGTGAAGTTAATGTCAGCTATTCAAAACCCGTTCCCTTCCATCCTCTTCCCCATCCCTCCACTTCTACAATTTTCTTCAGCCCATTTTTCTTATTTTTAATTTCCTCATTTATACTCGTGACGACGCATCAAATTAATCTTCACGTTGAAAGAAGAAATAAAATTAAAAAAAGATATTAAAAAAATATCCCCAAACAACAACAACGAAAACTTCATTTCGAACGACCTTTGAAGTGATTAAAGGCCAGGAACATAACTGAATCGAAAGAATTGTTTCATTTTTTCCTATTCTCTCTCACCCCTTCTCTTTTGTAAATTGCTTCTTCTTTCGCCTTTAATACGAAGCAAAACGTTCAGGAGATTTGGGAGTGCGACCACCGAGGGCGTCACAGCAATTTCACTTGGAGGCCTAGGGGCAGGAACTTAGAAAAATGTCAACGGCTAGGACTTATTTCCCACTATCTATATTATTGGACTCTTAAGCTATTCAGAGGTCCAAATCCTCCCAGCATATTTCTCCATCTTATGTAAAAATTAAAAATTTTGTAAAAATTAAAAGTCATAAGCACGGAATAAACATCTGCATACAAAATGTAATTTATAAATAATAAATATCTTTGTGGAGAAGTAATATGCACAGGTGTCTCTAGAATTCTGAAACTTTTGAGATTCATTAACTTGGACAATGGAGTTCTGGGATTGAAAATCGGGTGAAAAATTATATTCAGGCATGAGACATTTCGGTATTTCTAGTTAATCTACAGTATACATATAAAAGGACAATAAGTACCTAGTGTGACCCTTTGCATGATGACAAATTTAAATGCAAAATGTTCAAAATTCAAATGTTAAGAAGGGTCTAAACATCACGCAAAGTTTGCTGAAAACTTGGCGGAAACGCCATTTAATCTCAACAAGTGGCGCAGTTCATTATTTTAATAAGGGCCGGTTCTACCAACCTCGGATAAATCCTCAGATAGAATAAGTACTGGAATAAAGCTCAGATAAGTCAAAACGGTGTTCTACCATCCTCAGATAAACACCAAAATAAACTAAAGATATCCTGATAAAGTTATCCTCTAGAGGTCGGATAGCCACTTTATTCCTCGGATAGTGAATCGTTTCGCTCAAATTTACGAGCGTTAATGGCGGTACTTCCGGTCCGCTTCGATTTGAAAATGCCTTCAAAACCATAGTATTTCGTGTTACGTAATTACCATTTTAAACTACGACAGTAGGAATAAGTTTTAGGGTGCAAATGAACAGCAGATTAGATCTAGATTACCTGTCTGTATTTCATTTTCAATGATCGACAACATAGCCCCCAAAAGGAGAAAATAAACGGAAGTTTTGCGTCTCTGAGGTCTGAGTTCTCTACTCTGTGACTGACTAGAATGAATACTTTTGTTTTTTCACGATAGATGGAAGCACTAAAAATCAAACTGACCAATCACAGTACGCCTTACATTGCTTGTGCCACGGAGTAATAAAGCTTTTTATTTCTCCATGGCTTGTGCTCTATACTTCAGATAAAGTTATCCGAGGGATAAAAAAATATTGGTAGAACGTAACTTAAGCGGTATACCGGGTTTAAGTTTAAACCTTGGATAGCTGTCTGAGGATTTATCCGAGGTTGGTAGAACCGGCCCTAAGTGGAATAGACTGAAATTCTCTTTGATTAAGACATTGTTTTAAAAACATTATGTATTGCTTTAAAACATAATGCACAATATGCGCGCAGCTCTACAACAATAATGTGCTTTTGTTTTGACTAAACGCGCTGCATCATAGAGTAAGACTTATTATATTCTGTCCAACGAAAGTTGGAGTGGGCGTGTCCAGTTCAACTTCCTATTTCAATTATTAGACATTATTGATTCTACTTTGGCAACAATGTCTAACAATTGAAATAGTAAGTTTAACTGGACACGCCCACTCAACTTTCGTTGGATAGAGTATAACAAAGCACTTCATTGTTTTTTAAAACTTCCTTACCCCTTTGAATTTAATGAACTGCTGGTGCGGATAGTTCATAAATAACGTAACGATGCGATTTTTTTTTACACCCCCAATTTTGAGCTTTCGACATTTTTTATAACGAACTTTTGCTTCGATTAATGTACGGAATCACGCTACGTACTTACTGTCCTTCCATTTAGAAACGCCCTGTATATGTGTAATTCGCGAAAAACAGCCTCTATAGGTGCTGCCACGCGAAATTCAAGATGGCGAATGGAGAAAGTTAACGTGTGACGCGATCGCGTTGAAGAAATCGTATACGATGGAGAGAAATTGTTTTATTCTAAGTCTTTCGTCAATTTTTTCGTATGTGGATATTGCCAAGAGATGCATAGAAGAAGGGGAAGAAGTTGTACAGGCCAAGCACATCATTTTTGTGGTTATACTTCAGAATCGGACTTGCAAATACACATCATTGCATTTTGTTTGTAAACTAGCGCGCTAAGTGATACCATGGAAGAATAGATATGATGCCGCACAAGATACGATGCAGAATAGGTAACGTTTCAAACGAGACCAATCTTATCATAAGTTGTACATGTAAAGATGTACTGAGCGAAAAATGCAATCATTCCATAGTCACTTTGCTTTAAATCAATCGCGAAGGAATCAACAACTTCCAAAACAACAAAATCAACAAAAAATAACAAGCATTCTCAAAATGACGGATGCATACGACCATGGTTTTGGTGACGTCTTTCCCCATGTTTAGTTTCACAATCCATATTGTTCGAAGTTTACTTCCAATTTTTGGGAATTTATGAAAGCTTACACCATGTTTGTATCTCGCATTACACTGAGGGGCGCAACAAAACGTACGATCGCGATATGACAATCAAAATACGAAGTTCCACGCTAACACTAACGCGCTTCCCCACGCTGATACCTTGATGGAGTAATTTCATTAAACGCCACTAGAGTACACGTCAATCGCTGTTTTTCGAATATGCGTTTTCTTAATATTTCATAGAAAAGCTCAAAAACTAGCTAAAGGATTGGAAAGTGCCATAGCAGTCGAGAGTCTCGTGTAGCAGGCGCTGCAGACGAAAAGCGCCATAGCAGCTATTACAAGTACACTATACTGGGATAGTGTGGTTGTTAATCCCAGTGGCGTATTTAGGATCATTATGACTAAATCGACGTTACTGCTTTTCTCTATTCTCGATATGCAATTTTAACTTCAGATGATCTACAAGGATTGAGTTGAAATGTTTCCGGAATTGCTGCGAGGACGCAGGTCATTCCAAATATTATCATCGTAACGCTTATTAGTGAATCTGTTAATGCCAAATCGATTTGTCAAATAGTCTGGTTTTGAGAAGCATTCAGGTTGTTGTTGTTAGCGTATGAACATATGAACATTCAGGTTGTCGTATGTTAGAAATGAACATATGAACAAAATAGAGCTCATTATGATTCATTTCGTGGGGATGTCAGGAGTTCTGGCGAAGTCTGACAGTCAAAGTCTGCGGGTGTTAGTCCTTGGAAACAATGTTAGTCTTCAAAAATGATTTAAACAAAATCCGAGCGCTTATCAAAATATTTTCTGGGCAAATCCCTTAATTTATGCCTTGATGCCACGAACATATCACACAATGGGCAAACAATTACACTTTGTTGAACGAAACTTTGACTAGGCATGTCCAAGTAAATTCCAATTTCAATTGTTATACATTGTTAATGTTACTTTGGAACAAAATGTATCAATTGAAATCGGAAATTTAATTGGGCACGCCCAGTAAAACTTTCGTAGAACAGAGTATAGTACTAGTTGGAAACAGACATTTAATCTTAATATTATGTGTTAGGCTACACGGTTGTATGTCTTGCATTAAATGTGTCTGATTCCATTGGCTTCTGTTTGATAAGACAACTTCAGTATCGGGCTAAACAAAAAACTGGTTAAAGAAACAGGGAGAAT
>JAHWFO010060970.1:7720303-7731510 GCA_023313115.1 Rhysida immarginata
ACAACTTCCTATTCATTGGATTCATCAAAATTGACATATCTGCTTCGATTCAAAAAATAAAAGGGGGAGGGGTTCAGACTTTTGTATTCACCCTGTATACGTATAGTTATAGATAGATTGCCTCCGTGTCAAAGTCATTATGAAAGTTTTTTCTTTACTAGAAGTACGTCTTTGCACACGAGATTTTATACATGAATGGCGCAGAAGAATGTTTTTCAATAAGATATACTGTGCATAGAGTTACGAAAATGACGAGATTCATTGTTAATGCAGCGATGCATAATGCTTTCAGTTTGCTTCTAAACTAGGAGACTTAATTCTGGAGAATTCAGAAAAATCATGGTAAATTATGATTTTGTACTTACTATCTGATATATGGGTGCATTCACAGAGATAATACAATAATTCAAAGTAAAACGTTAACTACGCATTCTTCTATGAACTTCAACTGATTATTATTTAAAGTTCTGCTAGCGGTGTTAAATTGCGTATAGGTTAGTTCTGGCCACACAAGTGGACGACATATGATGTGACATTACAGAATGATATTATCTGAAACATAATGAAAAGAAACCATTATTCTTAAATTTCACTCTCTGGTTTTGCTGAATCACTGTTTAACTTCGTAAGGACATAACCATATCTGTGTTACTGTTAAGCCTGGTTCACAGGGTAAACAAGCCCTCTTATTACACGATAAAAACGAAACAATGGAATAAGATAGAAATATAGTTTTCAACATACGAGGGGAAGTCAGTAAGTAAGTTACAAATGGAGATAGAAACGAAACAAATAAAACTACTTATATTTCTCCGCACAATCTCCCTGTGCATTGATGCACTTGTCCCATCGTTTCATAAGGCCCTCAAAACCAGTATGATAAAGTTCTTTGAGCTACTGCCTGAACCAGGCAGTGACTTACCATTGTACAGCTTCATAGATGCAGATGAGAACATATCCATCGTAGAGAAAGCGTTTACCCGAAAAATGATGCTTAAAAGGGCCGAACAAATAGACGTCGCCTGGAGCAAGATCAGGGCTATACGGACTTTCCATTTGACTTTCTCAGCATCTCGATTTCTTCTTGGCAGTAAGAGGATGTTCACAGTCTTCTGGGATTACAAGGGCAAACAGCTTACAATATAGCCCTGACTTTGCTCCTCACGACTTCCATTTGTTTGGTCCTCTGTCTATCGGCCGACGATGAAGCTGTATAAAGGAAAGTCCCCGCCTGGTTTCGAAGTTGTACAAAGGGAAGACAGCAGGCCAAAGAATTTTATCTTATTGGTTTTGAGGGTTTTGAGGGATTTGTGAAACGACGGAACAAGTGCCTCAATGTACAGGGATTATGCGGAGAAAATCAGTAATCGTAATTGTTTCATTTCTATAACTATTTGTAACTTACTGACTCCCTACGTTGATATAAATCAGAAAAGAAGCCGCCAAAACCTAATCCGAATAGTACAAGAGTTCTCTAGGTTTTCTTTATATTGTAAGTACATGTACATATTTATTTTTTTAACTCTTGTGTTAACTCTTCTACACTTATTAGATTAAAGTTATCCGATAACGAGTAAATAAACTAAATGAGGTGCAAAGGATTTTGGAATTAATATTTTAAAACAGCTTTCCTACTTTGATACAAAGTTTTATTTTGAAATCGATATAAAATCAGTGAAAAGACAGAGATAAGACAAGTAGAAGGAGGACAAGAGACAGAAAGAGGGAGAAAGAAGGGCGATAGGGGTGAGGAATAAAAGGCGGCGGCATTTTCGGTTTGTACAGGGAGGCACATTAATTCGAAGGGACGTGAGCGGTGAGGGCGGATCGCCTCAAGGCTTGCGGACGAGCGCCTTCTGCCTTGCGGGGGAGAGGGACACGTTTCGCCGGTCGCCCGATTTCCTTTCGCTGCTTACGGAAGCGTAGAAGCAGGAGCCGAAGGAACCGGAACCCCGCCTGAAATCCCAGCCGATGAGAAAGGGAGAACGAGGCCGATCCAGCTCTGGGGTCTCCTCCCGTCTACTGCCCTAATAGGGTTTCACAAGGAACCTGAACAAGTTTTTACACTCATTCGGGACACACACACGCATACCATCCATTTCAGAAGGGATGTACAAGAAGGAAGCAAGGCGACTCACATATAGGTGTCAGAACACATTACTAAAACACTCCCATCCAAATGATATTTATCGTCACATTCTAAAATGAGAAAAAACGAGACGTTCACAGAGCTAGAAAGAAAATCAATTAATTCCAAAGAGCAATAAAAAAAGTCATTAAGAAAATTATGAATGAATGACAGAAAAGGAAAGAATGAATGGAACGCCGAAGGAGGAATTCCTAAGAACATAGAAGGGAAGGGTTTAAAGAAAAAAAAAATCAAAGTAACGAAATAAAAGACGACAACTTTGATTCTTAATTTAAGAAAAATATATATCATATCCTTTAAAAAATCGTACAAATTAATAAATATTGATTTGCAGTTATCAACTCAGTTAAGAGTTCTCTGTTATTAATCTTGAAAAATGGTATTTTCATATAAGAGGAAAAAAGATCTAAATAAATCTAAAACTCACGTAACCATTAAGAAAGAAAATAATTTAGCCATGAAATTAAAAATTTATGCTTAAAATGAGCATAATATTTATTAAAATTGTAGTAATAAAAGAAATTGCATTTACACTGAAGTAATTTTGAAAATAAAAGAAAACCTCTGCTTAATTATCTAGCATAAGTTTCTACAGCCGCAAACTGTTCATAACAAGGAAAAAGAATGACAAGCAAACAACTAAAATAAGTAAACAAATTATTGTGCAAGTTTGTTTTTGTAGCAATTAACTTTTCAGTTTTTTAAATATTGCCAGTAAATTGTCCGTAAGTCCAACACATCACCAAAGACATTACAGATTACAAGAGAAAAAGAAACGTAATGCCGTCCTTGTCTTTCGTTCATTATATGCGCGTTCTCATCTATAGTTGGCCTTGTTTTGCGCAGGCCATACCTGACTTCACATAATTCCCGTGTTCCTTTGCGCATTCGGAGAAAGATGGCAGCCTCCATGGGCTGTAATATTTCGTCTAAAAATGTTGTTTATTAATAAATAAAGGTAGATATTGAATTTTTTCCACGCGGACTAGTGTTTTTAGACTTAGATGTATAAAATATCAAAACAAATTTTTTTGACTAAAGGTTCACTTTAAGTCTAAATTCCTGCATGAATACAAACATACAATATCATTTCGCATTGTAGAAAATTCATATAACTACAAAATCTATAATAGATGCGTTGGTAATGCGGACACAATAAAGCTGTGTATATATAGAGCTTTAGGACACAATAAAGCTCTAGATTAGGAGCTTTAGAAAACAATTCTTCTGGAATTTAGTGTGCAAGAAAAGGTATTTATTGCAGAGTGTTATACGCTGGTGGGAAAAAAAACTCAACACCACGAAGGACTTGTGCTAGATGAATGAAATTTGGACAGTATATTCAGCTATGGTATTTATTCAATTGATTCAAGTTTCAAGGTTACAACTGTACATTAGTACTCGCTGTAGTCGCCGCGCTGGTCTATGCAGGCCTGCACACGTGCATGCATACGGTCGTAGAGATGCCGAATGTCATTTTGTGATATGGCATTCCATGCCTGTTGTACCTGGATAGCCAGATCAGCGACAGTTGTTGCTGGTTGTGGAAGAGCCCTGACACGGCGTCCGACCATGTCCCAGACGTTCTCGATGGGCGACAGATCTGGTGATCGTGCTGGCCATGGTAGGATGTGGACACCCTGAAGGGTACGTTGGGTTGCAGCGGCAGTGTGGGCTCGAGGAAAAAGGGGAGTACGGCTCTTGCCTCAAGACCATTGTTGAAACGATGAATTATGTCATATTGTTGGATTTTCGCTGATGCATTTGTCTTCAGAGCAATGATTAAATCTAATTGTTATTTTACAAGATTTTATTTTCTGCGTTATCCTGTTGGAACAGCCCCCTAGCATACCAGCCATGAATGGCAGCACAATGGGTTCAACAACCATCCGAATGTAAACATTTGCCGTCATGGTGACTGGGATAACCACCAGGGGGGACCTGCTGTCGTAGGAAATCCCTCGCCATACCATAACGCCAGGGGTGGAGCCAGTATGCCGACGACGGATACAGCTCGGTAACAGGACTTCCCCACTCCTCCTCCTGACCCTTGTGTGACTATCACTCTGACCCAGACAGAAACGACTTTCATCCGTGAAGACCACAGACCTCCATTCTGCCCTCCAAGTCGCTCTGGCTTGACACCACTGAAGACGTGCCGCACGGTGTTGAGGGGTAAGAGGCAAACAAGCCACAGGGCGCCTGGAGTGGAGTTTCCTGGCCAGGAGACGGTTCCGAATTGTGCGTGGAGTGACGTTGGGTGCCACAGCAGCCCGAATGTCCGCTGCAGATGCTGTCCGATTTGCCAAGGTCATCCTACAGATGTGCCGGTCAACCCTGTCTCCAGTAGCCGGGGGTCGTCCAGATCCTGGTCTCCTGGTAATCCTGCCTTCCCTGGACCATTGCTGCCAACAGTTGTGCACAATGGCAACGTCTCGACCCATGCGTTCTGCAATAGGACGGAACAAAAGTCCACCCTCTCGAAGGCCCACTACACGTCCACGTTCGAATTGGGTTAGCTGCCCATATTCACGTCGCAGTCGCCTTCGAGGCATGTTTTACGTACTCTATCACACACGTCCTGACAATTAGCAAGTGTCTGAAGTGACACAGACGCACGTCTGATCTCCTTTATGTCTGTCTCATTTGCATGTACAGGGTGGCGCTGGTGACGCCCCCTATAAGTTGTAACCTTGAAACTTGAATCAATTGAATAAATACCATAGCTGAATATACTGTCCCAATTTCATTCATCTAACACAAGTCCTTCGTGGTGTTGGGATTTTTTTTCCGCCAGCGTATGAAGACTATTTCCTTTAAAAGGGTTCTCATTTTCAAAATAAATTTCGATGTAATAATACAATATACAGCACCAACTTTGTATTGATATCTGTCATTGTTCAAAAGAAATAACAGGAACAATAGTATCTTTCGTATGATACGGTATTATTTAACTGGTTAGGAGGACAAGACTCCCATAAATACACTGTATAAAGGTCAGGGTTGCCACCTGGATGATGTAAAAATCCTGGACGCTCTCAAAACCTAAGCAAAAAGTATACCTTTTACTATTATAATCATACTAAACAAGGAGTCAAAATAACGGACAAGTCAATCCTGGACAAGTGGCAACATTGATAAGGGTATATATAAGAATTAGTAACAACCTTATCGATATTTTTAAAATATTCGTGAACGTGTAAATTCAAAAATAAATTAAAATATTTAATAAATCAATAATAAAATTAAAAATTCAGAGACGTTTTAACCTTTACTATTTTTAATGTCCCAAGCAATTTATACTTTTTATTAATAATACAAAATACAGTTTTGAAAGAAAATCTCAACCTTTACAAATGCTAATCTTCGTCATATTTATAAAACAAAGGGAAAAAAATTACTATCTTTCTCTTTAACTAGAATAATTAAGTTTAATCGAGGCATTGACATGGGAAAAGTAATAAGTGCCAAAAATTCGATTTTTCCTAGAATGAATACATTTGAGCTATCATTGTGCCTATTTATTTCAAATTATATTTCTAACGGATAAACTGAACATATACTGTCAATTTACATGTGTTTTTGTAATAAAAGTGATTGCCGATCTTTTTATATGCTTCCCCTTAAAAGTTTACTTAATATCTTTCCTATGTCAATGCCTCAAAGAAAAAACTCTTGCATTGCTATGTATTATGTATGGACTTGCTTCCACTAAAGGCGGGTATGTCATTTATCTTAATCGAAAAACTTCTTGGAAGTTCCATTAAGTTACAAAACAGTCAGATGATGGCTCCACTTTCCAGCAGCTGATCAGTTGGTTCGTTGAGAATATATGCAACGCGTCTCGATGAATGATTTATGGAAACTATGTTATTGGTGTAATAAAAGAATTCCAACAAGACTAATGGTTAATATAATTTATACGACGCAACTGTTTACAAATTCAATATTTAAAAATATCAAAATTCATTTGTAATTTATAATTATTTTGTTCTGTTCTTCAGATTTTGAAACGAAAGGATAATATTGTAGTAGTGAACGCTACTCTTTCATTCACTTATTTGGTTCCATTCATTTTATTTTTTTTTCTTTCCGAGCCCCTTGATATGCAAGTAAGGGACGAAAGGATTTTTTCCAGTGAGTCAGCAGGGGTTAGGAAGAGTCCATTACCGTATTCAGATGTCGGTCCCTGCCCTTTATCGCAGTCATGGTTTAGGGATTTTACGAAGGAAGTCCTTTGTCTCAATTTTAACAAAAATTGCTGACTTTCTTCCCATCCTTCTCTTTTTCGGAGGAGAATTCTTCCCTCACTTTCGCAGGATCAGAGCTTCGGTCTTCTTTTTTTTTGTCATCTTCTTCTTTTATTTTCTTAAGAAAATGAAAAAAGAACAATAGGGGGCAGAGTGTGAAAATAAAAAAAAAGGGGGGGGGGGAGAGAATAATAGAAGTTTAAATTTACCTGGGTGTTTCGGCTTCTGCCAGATGCCGTGCTTTACTGACGATCGTCCTTCAGTGTCCCAGTAATTGCGATGCTAAGATAAGATAATAGCATTGCAACTACAAAGGGATACAGTCAATGAAATATTATACAGTACACATGTAAAATTGATATTTTAAAAATATTTTAGAACTTTATGGGGAAATTTTAAAAAAATCAACCTGTTTATAAAAATAAGGAGCAGCGTGTTAAAAATAAATGTTTTAATGTATTCATTTTATAGACAGGTACTTAAATTATTTTATTAACTTGAATATATTTAATGTATCTATTTTAATGAGATCCTATGAAGTTGGATAGGATGTTGAATTCATATAATGTATTATTGTTATTATTCCTATATATAAGAAATTAGTTAACATATAAATTATTTGTATGCTAAGCCTTTTCCTCATTAATGGACTTGTATATCAAATTCAGCTTAAAAAAATTTGGATAACAATAACGACAGAATAAACAATACATGTCGTAAACTTTAAACAAAAAACTCATAATCATAATTGAAATATTTTGAAAATATTCTATTTAATAAGTTTAAAAAAAAATTCTATAATTGTGAGTATCATCGTTTACTTTCGTTTTGACAGCAATTTTCGAGGATTTCGAACACGTGACAAGCATAACCTCCGTTATTAACCGCAACATGAGCGTCTGTGCGTGAGTGAGGTTCCATCACCGGTGGCCGTCAACTTTTTCCGGCAGAAGGAAGAGCGATAGAAGGAGGGGAAGAAAGGCATTTTCATCCATTTTCTACCCTCTGTTCGGTGCTCTCCCCGACTTGTCGCACTACCATTCTCTGTAATTGTTATTGTTTCAACTTCCTGCCATTATCACGAGCGTTTCTTTCGCAGATAAATAGCGGAAGAGAACCCCGGGTCGTCTGTGACTGGACGGGACAGCCCGACAGATGAGACGATAAACCGCACAACGACTAGGAAGAAAAAAAATAAGCAGGAAATTAAAAAAAAAAATTAAAAAAAAGAATTGAGAAACAGATTTAACAGTAAAACAACATTAAGAATACATAAGCAATAAAACGAAAAAAAAATGGAAACCACAAATCCAAATGAAAATTTTATAATGAGTCGCAAATCATTAAACAATTTCTATGTGGATTTGTGGTTTCCATTTTTCCTCGTTATATTGCTATTGTGTCCAGTTTTTTTGACCTACTCTGTTTACGTTAACCAAAATAATGAATGGGAGTTATTAGTCTGTGGTTCAATACTATTGGACAAAATAAATTTATTTACTTATTTATCTATTTAATTATACATAATTATATAAATAGTTGAAATATACTAATCACTCTGATTTACTATCGAGGAATAAAATGCAACCTAAAACTACAAAGAAGCAATAAATAAAATTTCAATTCAACTCTATAATTTCGTACTGAACTGTTTGGGGATTTTCCTATTCTAAAGTCTTATCACTCTGAATTCTGATATAAAAGATCCTGAACATATAAATGTTCTTACATAGATTGTGTTCATTAATATATCCAAGAATTGAATTGAATCCTTATCATTGTTACAGAATATAAGAAGGCTATCAGCAATTCATTTCAACAGTTGCGTCGTTTATACAATTTCCTGTCCAACGAAAGATGAATTGGGCGTGTCCAATAAATTTCCATTTTTTATTGTTGGACACTGTCAATTTGAATTTGCAACAAGGACTAACGATTGAAATTGAAAAATAAACAGAAATTAAAGTTCCCAACGTCATCTTTCGTTGGACAAATTTAAGTGAACATAGGGATATCCTATAAGTATGTCTTTTTTAATCGGCAAATTTTGTTTTAAAAAATATCGATTAATATGGGAAGATTAGTAAACTAACAAAAGATTTTATTTCTCAATGTGCGAGATTATGCAATCGTACGGCCTGTCTTCAAGAATGTTTATTTGTTTAGGGACTTTTGCATTCATTTTAGTATTTTTATTTTCTATTTTTATTTCTTGCTTTTTCTAATTAAAAAGGAGAGTTTACTTTCTTAGTTATTTAATTTTTACAAGTTTTTACATTTTTTTTTATTCACATAAAAAAAGCAATACAGTTAACAGAGGGAAGCACCTACTACGTTCACCTCAGAATTCGCTATGTTAAGAGGTTTTGCCAAAGGAGGACACCACACTCCAAACTCAAAGTCAAATTTTCCTTTCCTTAAAACCACAGAGTAAAGAAATAACACTCTGTGTCAAAAACACTCCAAATTCTTGTCATTTATCTAATTTATGTAAACAAATTACGATGTTATTTGATATAAAAACAATGTTAATACTTATTTTACTATCTCTTTTTTTATACGTCTAAATTTTATGAACCGGAATTTAATCAAGTCAGTTGAAAACTATTCCAGTAAGCGATTTTGCCGTGAGATGGGAGCAATTCCAAAACTCAAACTACTGAATCGAAACCAGTTATTTAAAAAAAAAAAAAATCAGGGTTGCTAAAAATCATCATTAATTTAGCTATGGATGTCATTATTATAACAAAACCTGCTATGCAACTTTCAAAGATATGTAATGCCCATTAAAACGATGTTGAAAACAAATCAAATATAATTTTGGAGTTGAAAAGGGAAGGGGAAAAATTATTATTGTTAAGTGTGATCTTCAGTTTGTGGCCAGGTCGCGGAAATTTTCCTTCCGTTTTCAACACCAAAACTATTATCTTATTGAAGTGTGATCTGCAGTTTGCCAATTTCTATATTTATTAAAATCCATCATAGCAGGAGTAAATGACAATGTGCTCTTGATGAGTGGCGTATCGGGGGCGGGCACGATACTTCGGCGCCGCGAGGACCAAATAGGAGAAGACGGGGAGAAAAATGAACTCTCGCTTCGCCACTGCTCTTGATCAAAGCAGTTAATTTTGGTTGGTTTATTAGAATTTTTGACGTCGACTACTAAGATCATTTTGCACCTTCTACACAAGTTATATCTGTACGCCACCCGGGACAAACACAAACATCCATGCCCACGGCGGTATTCGAACCATAGATATATTAAATAGACACGACTCGAACCCACGACCAGGTGGACTTGAGAACTAGAAAGCCTACGCCCTAAGCCTTCTCGGCCACCTGGGCGGCTAGTTAATTTTGAAATCAATATTTCGTAAAGTTTCCATACATAAAGAAAAAGAAACAAGTATTACAAGAAGATTTTAATTCGAGTTTTATACTCGTTATATAAAGTTCTGAGAATCATTAGAAATATTTTGAATTACAATATGGAAACTAAAAAGTATTTTCGGTTTTCAAATAGAAAGTTATTAAAACAAAAACGTTCGCCATCTATTGATAAATTTACCTAATATTTTTTAATTATTGATATCTAATTTTAACAAAAGAGGGCAGACCTATCCGAAAAACACCCGCCAAATTTCACACCTATTAAGGAAGCTTGAAATGTAAACATTCTTCGAAGTCTTGGAGGGAGAATTCGCATGGGAAACGGTCATCAATTATGACAATGAAATTCACAATTTCATTATCAAAAGAAATCTAAATTCACAAAAAAAACAACAAAAATAAACAAAACCAAATACAAATTTGTCGTGACATAACGTCACAACCTAACCAGGTAAAAATCCCGAGAATAAGTGGTTATGGCAAGACATCCAAATCAAACTGCAGTAATTTCTGCTGACTGTCAAAAGTACGCGAGGTCTTACTCCTTATTTTAACACATGTTTAAAATGACACCAAAAAGAAACGAAAAATTAGATTCAGATAACTGATAGCTTCAAAGAAACAGGACTCAGTAAGGGCCAAAAAACATGGTTATCAAGTAAGAATTCACAGTTACCGTAAATATTCCCCCGTACCTCCATGTACAGTCCAAAATACAAACTTCTTTTTACTCAACCCAATATACAGGGTGTTGGTGTTCACAAAGTCCGGATCCGATTTCCAAAGGCGTGAACCGTTTACGTTGGGTGAAGGCCCCTCACCATTCGAAAGAGGATGTTGTCAAGTTTCTTTTGGTTGCCGGCAGAGGTCGCCTTGCGAGAGAACAGTGAATCCCTCAAAGGTGCATTAGCCGTAATGGTAACAGAGATTTAGCCCTTTGTGCGAAGCCCCCGAGGTCCCCTGATCTCATAGTGAGTGATTTCTTTTTGTGGGGCTTCATCAAGGACGTCATTTTGTGCCACCCTTACCTACTGGTTTCGAAGACCTTAAAAACCGAATAACTGCAGGGATGAATGGTGTTACAATGGATATGCTGGGACTAGTTTGTTTATCGCCTGGATGTATGCTCGGTAGCGGGAGGGGAGAATATTCAACATTTTGCAACAAAACTTGAGTATTTTACCGTTTACCGCACCTCTGTACACCTATATTATAAATATGATTTTTTGAAATCGGATCCGGACTTTGTGAACACCCTGTATAGTAATGTCAAGATATCCTATCAAAGTAAGCCAAAGCAAATTCATCCTAAATTCGACTAAATTCAACTAAAATAGACTGGACACTATTGATTTAGATTACAATCAGTGGGGTCTTGGGCACTCTCGGCCGACATATTTTATCCAACTTGCAATAAG
>JAHWFO010060970.1:7732214-7746200 GCA_023313115.1 Rhysida immarginata
CTATTCTTAAATTTATTGCAACCGATTTAATTCTATAAAAGAGAAGATACGGATATGTAAGGTTTTCTTAACGTTAAAGGTAAATGCTTGGTAATCGCAAAAATTTGAACGTAGTAGCTAGTTTAGTAGCTTAAATTTAGGTAGGGAAAGCGGACTACTTTCCCTCCTCGTGGGACCCTCAGTAGTCCGAAGAGGACAGCAGCGCACGAAGATAGGACTTAATAATAATTAAAGGACGGGGAAAGACCTCGCTATCCCTTTATATTGAAAGTGGGTGTCGAAGGCCTTTCAGGGTATCTTAGTGTGCTAACTTTTCAGGTGCAGAAGACAACTTTTTGGCGGCTGAAGACAACGACATTACACAAATACACATACACACTCAATAACATGCACTTTATTATAAGTTAGTTTTAAGTAGTTCTAGATTTAAGTAACACTTAAAATTCAAATTTAAACACTTATAATTCTTCCCTGTTCCCATAGCTTTTAAAATATTTTTTCACATTCTAAAAATACTCACTTAAAATTTAATGTATATATTTTTTTAAACTTTAGCGGTTGCTGTCTGCCTCTGTTAACGAGGTACCGGGGCGGATAGCAAACACAGGATAACACTTAGCTATTACTGCCTAGAAACTATGGCTCGGTGATGAGTGAACCGTGTCAAGGCAGTAAACACAGGAGCATAACATTCTGTAGACACGTCAATTAGCGTGTTCTACTGCACCCTCCCTTGATGTTGGTATGAATCCATAAGATAGTTTGGTTTCATTCCAACAGCCCTTGTACCATGCCTTCTCAGGCGGTATGCATTCTGCTGCATACTGGTGCTGACCCATTTGTCTGTCTATCTCGACTGCCCATTACTAACCATGGCTGGTCTACCAAACAAAATCTGACATCGGATTTCTACGTAGGATCTCATAAAATCTGATTGTCCCTGAACGGTGACCAACCAATAATAACATTGTTAGGGTTGTTAGGTAAAAGCGTTATAAATGTAAATTACTAACTTCATGTTTTTTTCCTCATGGTGCAAGGCAAGGGTTACACACTGTTTTTAGGTAACAAATTACCAATTCGTAAGTATTGGTAAAAGCGATCTTAGTTTGTAAACATTGTGCGTACAGTTTGGTTCCTGTGTGTAAAGGGAAGCTTACTGTCCGGCAATCTGTGTTTTAAGTTTAAGATTTGTGTGTAGGTTTTAAGGTTCGTAATGGTGAGTAATAGAATAATTAATAAGTTTATATTTTAGGACTAAGTTAATGTTTAAGTATTTTTAAGACCATTCTAAATTTTTGTTATAAAGAAATTCTAATACTTTTTTTCCAAATTTTACAGATTAAAAAATTGACTTTGGATGAGTATGATGTTCCAATCTGTTCCTGCGGAAGCATTTATCATAATATGCCCAGATTCTTTCCTTAAACACAACGTGTGGTTTAACATATTGTGCATGCATAAAGAAAACGTGAATTTTCCCTAAGGAAAAATTTATAAACGAAGCTAAACAGATTTTTTGTATTTTAACTTGATATAGAGCTATTAGAAACTTTTTGTCTAATATTTTAATATATTTAAAGAACTTAATAATTGGATCACGTTTTCTTCATGCTACAACTTTGACATAAATTAATATTTGCATTTTTTGTTTGTTTAATCTTAGAGGAAGCCACCCAACTTTCAAAATCAAAGATAAAAGTCGCAATCTCAAAATTGTGGGTATTTATTTTTTAAGAAAAACTAGTCGATTTTGATTTAATTACGCATGTAGCGTATTTGCTTTGTTTCAGAGGTCTTAGAGATGAGGGCGCATGAAGTTAATTTCAATAGTGTCGAATAAATCGCCTGCTTCGAAAACTTAAGAAGTCTGATTTGCAGTCAGTGTTTTTCTGCAGTTTGTGATTGTGACTTAGATGAATGTGAAAGACTTACGGAGAGCCGGATAAAAATCATCTGTAAAGGTGTGTGGTGTGTGAGTGTTAGCGTGATCAACTTGCCGTCGTGACTGAGCTTTGTGCGTCAGAATTTGCTCATATTGATCTGGCTTCGAATCTATTTCCTCTTATTTCGTTTCTTCAGCTTCCAACTTCGACATCACGACTGAGGACTTCAAAACTTCAAGTGACTTTTTGAATTGTGAATGTGTGAAATATGGAACGGGGTTCTTGTTACTATGCGCGGGGAAGGGGGTATATAGCGTATTTTCTTTTTCGAAAGTCGTTTCAAGACTGCTCATGAAATTAATTTGTGGTATCGAATAAACTGCAGTTTCCTATTTCGAAAATTCAAAGGATATAAGAGAACAGTGAGCACGATTTCAGCTTTCTTGAGCCGTCGAGAGTGAGCATCACGTTATTGTGCATCTTGGTAATTTTGATCTGGCTTCGAATTCATGCTAGGTCCTGTAAATTTGTTTCTCCATCTTCTATATCATGAGTGATGACTGAGGACGTTGTCAAGCAGAACTTTAGTGACTTTTTGAACTGTTAATTGTTTATATGAAGTCCGTTTATATGAGTTAGTTTTGAGAATTGTAATCCGACTTAAGGGGTTTGTAGTATTACTTTGTATGGGAAAAGGGCTATAGTTGTCAAATTTAATGTTACGTTTTCTGCTTTGCTATTGTGTTAAATTTTTTATTTTTAGGTTGGAATGAAACTTTACTTGGATCGTGCCTCATGATCTTGAACAAATTCAATTTGACGGGAACCAGGTCCGTCAACTGTCAAGTGAAGAAGTTGGTTTAAATTTCATGTATTCTTCGACAACAGAATGTGACGGAACGTTTTCGATTCAACAATTTTTCCGATCTCCAGAAATTATCAAGCTATGAGAATCTGAACGCTGTAATCTTCACCTATGAAATACTAGCTTATACGTGGATGTTGCAGCTTCAGCTCTACCTTCTGGATGTTATTTGAGCGAACATCAGTTCTTGATTTGACTGACAGAACAGACTTTTCATCCGGTTGTCATCGGATTCTTTGCACATGCTCAAGATAAATACTTCTGAAGTTGTTCCAGTGCAGTTTCCTCCGTGAAGAGACACTGGACAATGAATATTTGGCGCCATTTATCTGTCCTCTCTCTCTCTCTCTCTCTCTCTCTCTCTCTCTTTTTTGTGTTTGTGTGTGTCTGTTTGTTATTCCAGAAACTTCGAAGAGTTGGGCTTATGGGATTATAACTTTGGATATTACCAATTAATGTTTCTAAGATGGGAGTTAAATTTTTATTCATTTCAAGTAAAAGAGAATCTATGCATAAAGAAGCAAATTTACTTAAATTTCCTATTTAACACCCCCCCCTTCTAACATAACACTTCTAATATTAACAGTAGATTTGCTTCATTATGTTCTTAGTTTATGGTGTTAAGTTTTAGATATAAATATGACTTATTTTGGTAGTATGATCAGTTGGTAAGTAAAATGTTACTTTAATCTTCTGCCACTATTTTCTATAAGTTATTCTAGATCAACAGTTTGCTACAAAAGCGGAAAAACTTTTACAAGCCACTGATATCAAGGATAGTGAGTAGCAGTTTATAAAGATCTAATTTTTAATTTTAATCTATCAGATTACAAGAATTGGTGTTCTCGTAAAAAGCTAAAATATTGTAATTATAATCGTATGAACAAATTAATGTGCTGGTTTAGATTTTTTTTCTCCAGATGTTGATCAAAATATTAGGTGATATTACTGAAAGTGAATTGATTTCGATGGAATTTCTTTCAGGTAACTAAGTTATTTTTTCCTCAATGCTACACTCAAAATTTGAATTTTTCTCAAATCCTCCCAACGAGATGGTTCTTTGGAAACATGTTGGTAATTTAATCCGAAAATTCGAATTACTGATTTTAGCGCTGCAATGTCGAGAATCAAAACGTAAAAAATTCTTAATTGTTTGTAATTTTACTCTGGTACTTTGAGTTTCATTTTATTTTATAATACTAGAGATTTCCAGATGTAATATTTGATGGATATAATAATGTACTGGATTAAATTCGGATGCAGGCTTTATTTATAGACCATTGAATATTGTTGCATGATGAGGTAAGTCTATAAAATAAAGATCTTAAAATCTCACAACAAAATTGGAATTCACAAAATTCATATATGGAATCTTTGTTTCCTTAATTTAGAAAATTTCTCCTGCAATGATATAGGTTTCGCACTAACATTTCAGTGGTAGGAAAATTGACAATCGATTCATCATGAATCATCTGGTATTTCTTAATCGCATTTTTTCTTTGATTATTCAAAATTTAATTCATTTGGATCTTTATGAGCATTACTTTAAATATTTTAGATTTAAAATCTAATGTGATATTTGAAATAAATTTCAGCCCCAGCTGCTGTAGACGTGAAGTTACCGATGAATGAAATGGCTCTGTGGTCTTAATGAATTAGGTTTTCGTCTTGTAAAAAAACATATCTAAAAGTGAACATTATGCTCTATTAAAACTTCACTACATTCAAGATTTTAAATATAATGCTTGATATTTTTTTTTAAAACATGACAAACATAAACATATAAGCAGCATTTTTCAAGTTAGACAAGAACCTGTTTTTTTTGAAATCTTTTCCTACCAAGCTGCTGTGGGAGTATATTGCCACCTTGATATGGGGGTAAAAGTCGAGATATAATCAAGGCTGTAATAAGAAACTGAGGAATCTGCACAATAATCCGTCCCGTCGAGGAATTTATCTGAAAGACTTCCCACAAGATAAAAATCATAAGTCTATATGATCGCTCATGCATGCATTTGAAATGTACATGTTATATTTTTTTAGTTAATTTCTTCATAGGATCTTAGCTGCTTCTTTATTTATGCATTGAAGACTGTTTAAAACCATGAAATTTCTATTGTACTGTTTAGAAATATTTAATGTGCTTTAATATTTTATGCAGTTCACTATACCAAAGGCCTCGGAAAATATTCATCATCCCCTATGATGAGATTGTCGTGAAATTCAGATGTTGCCTTTTGCGGTACAGTGGTTAAGCAGTGAAAGTTGGTCCCTCAAGAGGTAAATACAGAATTTTTCCGATCATTTTAATCTTAATGTGTTCGGCTTTAGTTGATCGTTTTGAAACCTTTAGGATTATTTATCGTCGAATGTTTCATTTCCAATAATCTCCAATATAACATTGACATTCAGAAAGGATCATCTCGTGTGGAAGGAAAATGGACTAATAAAGTAGAGAACGAATACTATATCCTTTATTAAAAATCATTTCTGTTCTTTTTATTGCATGCATTTTTACTAATTGACTTTTTCTTTTTAATTTGAATATTCCAGATCGTGATTTGGACTGCAACACAAGATTCATAAGACAACAGCATAAGAACCAAAAGTGATTATTTATAATGAACTTCCTTGCTCTTTACTTTATCGTTTAACTTACTTCTTAAAGTGGTTTAATGCTGAATAAGAACTTGAGAATTCTAATTCGTCGTTTCATAGGATTGCGAGAATTGAATTTGTAGGATTCAGCTTACTGGCTTTAGATTGAATTCTTAAGGTTACAGGCAAGTTTTAGGTATACAGTGTTTAGGATTTGGTTTCCATTTTCTTTGAAGCTTGCAAATTCATTCTTAGTTGAGTTTTGGAATTTGGTCGTAATTCTCAGGTGAACCGGTTCACATTTTAGTTCTTGGTTTTGTTTCAGTTGAACATGGTAGATTTCTCTGGGTCTTATTCAGCATTAAAAACTTTGCATTTAGAAATTTAGTTTCATATAACTGAAGAGTAAGGAATCCAATTTACAGGCTGTAAATCCAAATTAATTTATTTGCTTCGCCCAATATATTCTCAGATGTTTTAATTGCTGATTTTTTTTTAAAATCTGTTGGCGTTTCTTGCTTTAGACAAAACTCAATATTGTAATAATGCGTAATAAACATAACTTGGACCTGTTTAAAATTTTGTATTTGTTAATCCATTTCTTTAGGAAATCAATGGCATTGTGATGGATTATTTACATAATATTTCAGATTAATATTGGATTAATTAGAAAAAATCATGGAATTGCTAAAATTTCTAATTAATGTATTAGACTACTTGTGAATAAATTACATTCGTTGAGTTCAAAAATATATTCATTGAGGAATTGAATTATTTAAAGAGTACCATTGAGTTCGGAAATTAGGTACCATTAGGCTATTTAAAACAAAGTCCATTCTAATTTAATAATACTTGTAAGAACGCGCTTTTTAAAGTAAAAATATACTAAAAAATAAAAGTAATCTTTTGTGCCTCTTACTTAAATGGGAATGCAAAAAATTTAAAAATGTAAAAACGTAGCAACGTCACTAATAAAGCACTTTAATATAAGTATTATTTAGTGCTTTAGTCAGTGCATTTGTGAAAGCAAATATGCAATTTAGGTAAGTACATGATGAATTGAGTTTATACTCGATTTAAAAAATATTGATAGTTTAGAAAATATTAAACGCTCTGCCACAATTTTTTTTTTTTTTTTAATTTACTGCACTTTTTAAAGTAAAACGAAGAGTGTAAAAATCAATTTGCAATCCATGCTTCTGCTACAAATATAGATTCCGCCAAAAAAATAAAAAATAAAAAAAATGTAAACACACTTCAGCAAAAGAAAACCCTATACAGGGTGTTCGGAAAATGTAGGATAATTACAGTGTGATTCCATACATCAATCTAAGCAAAAAGTTCCTTATCGAAAATGTTTAAAACTCAAAAGTTTGTATCTAAAAAAATGACATCGTTACGTCATTTATGTACTTTCTGCACCACCACTTCACATAATGAACTGTGCTATGCCATGTGAAAACGGGCTCTTACTGGAATTAAATGAAGTTTTCCGCCAGCTTTTGGAAAACTTCGCATGATGTTTAGACCCTTAAAATTTAAGTTTTGAACATTTTGCACAAGGAATTTTAAGTCTGTCATCATGCAAAGGATCGCGGTAGGTATTTATTATCCTACATTTTCCAAACACCCTGTATAAAAGTTGTAACACTAAATTTATACAGGCATGAAGCAATGAATACAAGTCCTCTTTGACTTCTACAGTTACGACTGGTGTTCAAAGTGATTATCATAAGCGTTGAGATACTTTTGAATACAGCGAATAGTTGCTCCTATGCATTTTCCTAGCAAACTGTTATCAAGTCGTCTCCTATGTCTAGGTGGCAGCTCTTCTTTTATCAGGAACGTCTTTATTCAATGCATGTAATATTGGGATGAAAGCTTTTGATTTTGCTGTTACGGAAAAAATTATAGATGACATCTGGTAAAGTGTGTATACATTTTTTTGGCGGACTCTGTATATGAAAATGAAGAAAACCTGAAGAGTATCCTATCCCCTGCCGGAGATGTAAATTAAATGAAAAATAAGTTGTAAGCCTATTAAAGAATTTGAATTTTGAACATTTTTCAATTGTATTGCCACCTGAAGTGATTCTGTGCCAAATTTGAAGTCGTTTAAACAAAGGGAAGTGGGTGAAAAATTGATACAGATTTGAACACACAGTAAGATGAGGAAACTGCGCTCGAAAGCATGTTACCTAAACGTAAGTAGTTCGTTACGTCAGCCAGTGGGAGGTGCTCCAGGTCTAGAGTGCTATCGGGTGCTAAAAGCTACTTTTGAACTTCGCGTTTCTTGCTTTATTAATATATAGGTTGGATCGTAAAATGTAGGAGAAAAATTTGTATGGTATAATCTAACATCCTTTTAGCATATCACAAATTTTTATGCAACTGGCATTTATTTTGAAAATAATTTTTCACATATTTTCGAAGCCATGTTTACAAATGATTGTGGCTAAAGATGAATGGCTTGAGGATGCAAATATGAATTGAAATTTATTAAATTTTATATACATTCGCTAACTTCAAAAATCTAAATTAAAAAAGTATAAACTTCACCATTGAAAAACGTTGAATAACTGTGGAAAGCGACACAATAACAGAAGAAACACCTCTTATCCACAAAATATTTTTACTGGACGTGTACGTATTTCGAACCCTTTGGGTTCGTTATTCAATGTCAAAGGAATGAATATTGTGGATACGTCCGTATTTCCTTTGACATTGAATAATGAACCCAAAGGGTTCGAAATACGTATATGTCCAGTAAAAATATTTTCTGAATAAGAGGGGTTTCTTCTGTTATTAACTTCACCGTTGTCAAAACTTATAAATTTATTTATGAAGACAGACATATATCGCAACGATATCCCACAGTTGTGTCCCTAGGGCGAAGGAGTGTACACCCACCAGGACAACGTATTCAGCCACATGGCCAAATCGACTGTCAAGTATTGTTCTCGAATGGAACAGGAAACTGGCATTAACTTTAAACTTTATCCCATTCTCAGTCATTCCGTCAAGTCACCGTATGCCTCTCCCATGGTTTTTGTGGATTCGGTCTCCTTAAAAGAGCTCTTCATGTAAGACGTCCAAGAAGGCTTTCTGGATTATCGAAAGCCTATCAAGAGGAATGGAGCAAAATCGACCTCGCTGTTCTCCGTAGAAGCCTCTTAAAGTGGAAACAAAGATGTTGAGTGATTGCTAGATGAAAAAGCCATCACAGAGCACAATAGGGGGTGGAGAAATGAGTTCCAGTAGACCTACAGTAAGTGTATTCTCGTCACCATAAACACGAAATAACCCTCCGTAAAAACATTTAAGCCTTAATGTACGGAGGTTCATTTTCAACATTCACCACACTTTCATTTACATAATTGGATAATGATTAGATGTCCCAGCAAAAGATTCTAATCAGCCTCCAGTAGAGTTGATCCTCATATTTTCTACAATTTTCGATGAACCATTTTTAACGTAGACGAATATTCATTTTAGTGAGAATACCTTTAGACAAACAAAATTCGGAAATAATGACCAAACAGATCAGATTTCATAAACTATACTCTATCATTAATTATTTTAGATAAAGGCAGATGTTTCTTCTATTATATAAATCAATGAACTGTCTTTTGAAAAACGAACGATCAAAGTCATGGATACACTGAATAAATGCACTGACGAATCTAGAAGAATGGGATACAGGGACCGTAGGATTCTTAATTCTAATACAGATTGACTTCTATGGCCATCATCTGGCCGTCTTTTGCAATTAGTATTTGGAAATTGTATGTTTCGTAACTTCCTGCTAGGTTTTCTACATCAAATCCAAACAGTCCATTGGACTGTCGTTTTTTACAGAATTATCATAGAGTGCATTTCTATAGGGAACTCTACTTTTTCGAGTCTGCTTGAGTTTATTTTTACTAATAAATAGCTGAAATATTTTAACTGCAAATGCATTTGTTGGAAACTTTCTCAGAAGCTTTCTCGTTGTATACCATATAATGAAAACTCAGACATATTATGAAATGTTTCCGCAGTTTTGTGTATGCTACCTTAATTCCCCCCACCTCCCATATAATCAAAGTGTTCACGAATTTTGATCAACCGATACAGCCTCGGATATTTTTCCACTCTTCTCCCACAGCTTATGACCGATTTTACTATATAAATGATTCAATGAATCGGACAGGTTTTATGAGGCTTCTTGGTTAGGGCCGGCAGTTATGTCTAAATCTAGCTTTTATTTGACTTTAAACAGACAAAATAGTTCAAGGGAACCGACAGCTGTATTCCTATTCTAAAGGAAGGCCATGACCAAAGGCAGCTATTCTCTCTGAAACATATTCCCACGACCAGTTCTGAACCCTCCGATCTCCTCCCAGAGAATCTTCACATTAACCACAGCATCAGAAACAAGTCGCAACAAAAGAAAATGTGTGGTTATCCTTTTTGACATTAAAAAAAAAGTTTGCACTTTTTCTCTAAACTGAGATTGCTTTGTGTTATCTGCGATTTGCATACACCCAAGGCAAGCATGATTATATAAATAGCTTTTGTTTTTAATTTTATGATAGTCTGTAACAGATGAACTCTCATTTGGGTGTCAAATTGCTGGATAAGGCAAATTCAGCAATACCTATTGGGATTTGCAAACCACGTCTCGTTAAAAGCGCTCTAGGTTCATGAGAATTTACACTAAGAAATGGGATATGCCACCATGCAACTTTAAGGAATATGAGCAAGAAATACAACTCAGTCAGCCAACATCAGAGAAACTTTTCCCTCATTAATAATAATGTTTAAAAACCCGAGATGGAAACCGAAAACCTGAGCTGTTTTTCAGGTTATGACGAATTAAATTTAATAATAGAAAATAGCGGGGAGGGGTAATGATGAGCAACGTAAGTGCGTAATTATCACGAATGTATATAAACCGGGCAGCTTTAATTTTTAAACGGGTTACAATAGGAAGAACTTCTCTTTTACAACCTGTTTCCCTTCATCTCATCGTGACTGAATTGAGTAAATAACTTGGGAGAAACCTTTACAAGAAACTATTCCATTGGGTCAAAATAATGACACACAGAAAAAAATTTTTATTCAGATTTACAAATATTAATAAACGATACATTGATGCAAATAATCCAATTATATCTGAATAAATATAACATTTATATAATATTAAGCCATTCTTTGAAAGGTAAATAAGTATAAACATTTACTGGTTTTGCTGCACGAACAGTTTTTATGTCTTCATTAGATTTACCTTAACAAACTCCCACTTTACTTCTTAAATGTTTGCTTTGATAAGAAATAAAAAACTAAATTTAAAAAATTAATTCTTAGAAATAAGGAGTTATTAGTGAAAAATAATTGGAGATGCTTATAAAGAAAACTTTTGTGTAAAATTTAAAAATTCATAATTGAAATAGCATCGTAATCTAATTTATTCCAGATAAATGTTTCAAGTTTTACATTTAAAAAGTTTAATAAAACTATTAAAATAAAACGATTATAATTATAAATTTTGCAAATTGGTACGATTGAGTCGGACAGAAGAGATGTTTTTTTTCCTATAAACCCATATAAAAAACATATAAAAATGATAATATTTTGAAATAAATGATAATAGCATTTTGAAATTCAAAAAATATTTCAATAAAAAACATACGACAAAAAGAATATATAACGTTTTTCAATTTTACAATTTTTATATATTAATGATGATTTAAAAATTTCATTTCAAAAATCTCTATTAAATGAATAGCATAACAACTTTAATATAAAATGAGCTAGGATAAAAGAACTTTATTAAAAAATTAAAAAAGAAAAATTATCCTTGAAAATTTTACAGAGCATAAAAAAGAGTAAATATCTTTGATAAGCAAAGGCTAATGAATAGTTTCTTATGTTAAAAAAAAAAAAAAAAAAAACCTGCAAATTTTTTGCCACCATACACATAGATGAGCAGACAACAAGGGGAAAAAATAGAGATTATACTCGGTTTACAGCGTGTGTGACAAAAGGAAAGTTAAAAGTGCTTGACGAATTCAACTTCATTTTTATGCAATGAAGTAAAATAACTGTAAAACGACAGTGCATTGTTATATTTTAAGTTTCTTGACTCTCAAAAAATATTCTGACTTGTCGAATCGCGTTCGTATTAGCAGAGTTGAGTCCACTGAAAAATTTACTCTAGGTTTAAGATACGCTCATAATATTTATTCAAATAATTTTTTTTTTTGCTGTAAGTCAATATGAGCCATTGCTCTCTTTGATGTCACCAGCTCTAATTCTCATCATCATCGTCGTCACAGAAAACATCTAACCAGGGTTTCTTGTTTTGTGATAAATATTAAATTTTAAAAATTCAATGCGAGACATGTAAATCGTATCCGGATCTCAAAAGTCTTACATCTACGATACACTTGTTCATTATGATATTAGAAAGTTTACCACAATCTATTCTTAAAATCCAAGTTTTCAATTAAATAAACAGAATGTAATAGAAAGTAGAGAATCAAAATGGACGCTCAAAAGGCCAGTTTCTCCGATTTTGACATACAAGCTTAAATAACTTCAAAAAAGGATATAACAATATTAACCCTTATACTCAATTAATTTGATATGATTTACATAATTAGTTATATCAAGTTCTGGAAAAGCGAGGAAGCTGATAATACACAATCCCCAGAAAAAGCTTATTAAAATTTCTCTTTGTACTCTAGTTCCGTTTTTATTAATTTCACTAGAAAAACATAAAGAAATACAAAAAAATAAAAATAAAAATAAACAAAATAATAAAAAAAGAAAAAAATATCCAGGGAATTAGAAACGGGTTGGAGTTGGTGTCTTGTGAGGTCAGCGCGAAGATACGGCCACGGCCACACGTAACCTCTAGCAGTGCCTCTGACGTCGGCGGCGTTCGTGTCATCCTTAAGTGAGTGAGCGTCACTCATGCCACTCAGTTTCAGGTCAGTTCGCAACTAAAGCTTCATTTTCAAGCAATTGATAAGAAAAAATTACTTTAAATTCAGAGAAATTTAATTAAGAAGATAAAAAGAAATAATTAAACAACTAAAAATGTGACTTCACGAAAGGGTTAGAACCAACATTTTAGGAAACGACGCAGCGAACCGAAAACGTCAAGGTTGCAGTATACGTTCTCTTTGGGGGAGCTCATCTTTTGGGCCACGTGATAGCAGAGTTTCAAGGCACTTTGGCTTACCTTAAATTATGTTAATTATTTTCCAAAATGAAAATGTTTGTGTTAAATTTAATATTTAAAAAATTCATGATGCCGATTTTATGAAATTTTGATTTTCTATTAAAGAATTCACGCTTAGTTATTCAGGAAAAAGATTTATTCACTCTTTAACATTATAATTTATTTCTGCAATACAGTTTCTTGAATAATAAAATAAATCTTTAAGTTATGAAAAAAATCAGTTTTAAAACATTAAGCTTACATGACAAATTAAGTGCATATTACTCTCATTTATTTGATTTGAGTAGTTATCAACAGTGGTTTTTCTTAAGCAAATATAATGTAAGAGTCACATAAGTGTTTCTCATATCAACTCCAGGAGATATGGTGAAAATGAAAATTCTTTTAATTGACTACACGTTTTGATTTTAACATCATCAAGACGATATATAATTTTCTAATATATATATATATATACATGTTCTTCTTTTGCTTTTATATATTTGTAACTTCTTCAAAGTGAACTAAAACAATAGAGACAATTTTCAGGGGGTGATTCTTCACAAGAAAAATAACATAAAAGCTCATATGCCCAGAAATCCATATTTTCATGAAAATGGTAACAATTCCATTCACATAATGCCCTCATAACATTTCATTTCATCACCTTCACGAAGCCGGGAAAAGATGGCGAAACTAGTTGTGACATAAATTTCATTAATGTATTGCATATTTCATATAAATACACACAGTGTTTTTTTCTGTTGCAGAGTTAGTTTTGAGTGATCGTCGCGCAGTGGAGATACAATGCTTCGGTGTTCATATAAAGAACAAGCCGAGATGGACTTCACAAAAGGAGAGCACATGGGAATGGTCGAGAGGCCGCATGGATGCATCATGAACACCTCCAAACAGACAGCACTACCCGAATCATAAACGTTTGCAACATTCTTTCGGCGTTTTTATTGGAAGAGTCGAACACGGTGGGCGGCCGAGATGATCTTCACATCTTTTATAACGTTGTTGAGACAATTACCGGTTCATGTTTTATACTAATTAAAAAAAAATTAAGCAAAACCTATGGAATGGAACAACCAAATGGGAATATTTGTATATTAATTTTCCTTGTGGATTAGAGGTTTCACGTTTTGGTTTGTACTAATTGTTTATTACACAAAAACCATCCATTTCCAGACATATGTTCATATGAGATTTTTTGTTCCTTTTCTAGCAAGGAATCACCTCCTGAACTTTGTCCCTATTGTTTTAGTTCATCCTGTGTAATAAAGAAGTAACAAATATACAAAAAGAAGAAGAGAAAAACAGAAGAATATAATCGGGTACAATTTGACAGATCTTTGTCATTATTATATACTCCAAAGAAAGTTGGGCTGGGAGTGTCCAATTAAAACTTCCAATTTCAACTG
>JAHWFO010060970.1:7746600-7759658 GCA_023313115.1 Rhysida immarginata
AATCCGGGTCGCAGAATTTTTCCTTCCATTTTTCAATTGAAAAATCATTACCTATGCTTGGAGACGCTTCTCCAGTTAATAATTATTATTATTTACATATAACTTTTGTTTGTTTCTTTCATAGTTGAAATCTTTCTATTGTTAATTAATGGTCACTCGGTTATTCCAAATTTTGAAATAATGCCGGTGCAATGTGAATATCTATTGAATTATATTTTAACTTCTTCATCATAATTGGAATACAAACACATGCATATTCAGTTATCCAGATCAGCTACATTATTTCTTAAATTTGATATTTTTAGAATAAGCAGCATTCCTTAATTTAAATTTAAATTTTTCATAGTTACAAGCCAAAATAAATCCAAGGCTGCCTTTTAAATTATATGCCAAAGCTATATAATGGGGACAAAAATTCAGTAATAAAAAGTCAATAAATTAACAGAACTATTAAAAAATAAATAAAAAGGTTCAAGTTATTGCAATAATTTATTTAAAAAATGCTCTATAAAAAACGGCGTTTTTCAAATCTAGCTTTAGTTAGAGATAAAAAAAAAACAGAACTGTTGTTCCAAAAATAATTTTTCCGTTAAAGCTATAAACGTGTGCAAGATGCCTCCGTGTAATAGAACAATAAAGTTTAATGGCATTATAGCGTGAGCCCAAAGGAAAAAAACGTTCATTCAAAGATTTCATTTAACACAGTTATGGATCGAGAAGAAGAGTAAATAAATTTAATTGAAAATCCTTCCCCTCTCGTGAGGTTCATGCTATCTTTAGAATTGACAAATCTTCTATTCTTATCTTTTGAATAAAGGAAAAAAAATTAGATGAGAGGCAAGAACTGACAATTGGGCTCGGAGTTAAGGTGAATGTTTTACAATTTGCGAGGTTAAGGTTGTGGGCGAGATTGGCAGCGGTTTTGACGTCATCACTGTCATTTCCAAGATTTTTCAAGTCGAAGAAGAGAAAGATTTTTTTTCCTTAAAGAAAGAAAAACAAGACTGTTAAAAGACGAAAGAGAGGATGGAAAAGGGGAAGATAAATTCACGATCTGGATGATGACAATGTTTTTAAGGAATGTAATTCATATGTTTGCTTGGTATTTCCCAATTAAAGGCTAGTGCTGGGAAGTTTGAAAGGGCATCCTAAGTCCAGAATTTCTCGTAGCATATTTTTGTTTAAAATGCTGTTCGTTTTCTTTTGAATAAGCGCTTATCGTGGAAACAAATAAAAAAAGGAATATTCAAGGGAAATAATAAACTAAAAGAACAGTTTGTATCAATACAGCAGAGAAATGTTTGCCGTGACAATAATGCCAAATAATTTTTTTATACTGAAAAAAAGGAATTTCTCTCGTTTTATATTTGAGTTGTAATGATGTTATTTTAATTTAATATTTTTCTTTAATACAAAGAATATCAGAATACCAACTTCAAATATAATATTTACAGCAAAATTAAAGTTCCAATATTATATACAAAAATTTTCTTCTGCAATGAAGAAATAGACGCATTTTCTCAATATTCCAAAAAATTTCTCATAATCAATGAATATACAGAGTCATCTATATTTTACATACTTTATTAGATGTCATCTATAATTTTTTCCGTAACAGCAAAATCGAAAGCTTACATCCCAATATTATTACATGAATTGAATGAAGACGATCCCGAAAAAAGAAGGCCACAACTGCCACCTAGATATAGGAGAATACTTGATTAAAGTTTGCTTGGAAAATGCATAGGAACAACTGGTCGTCGTATTCAAAAGTATCTAAACGCTTAAGAAAATTACGTTGAACACCTATCCTAATTGTAGAAGTCAAAGAGGATTTATATTCATCGCTTGATGCCTGTATGAATTTCTTGCAGTTTTTATATAGTTTTCCTTTTGCTGAAATGTGTATACATTTTTTTGAAGGACTCTGTATAATCGAGCGAGAAAATGTATTTCTAAACAAAATTCCGAGTAAAAATACAAAAATAGTTGATACATCGTTTAATCTTTACTAATTTATGTAAATCTATACGATTCGTTTAATAAAAGTTACAAAATATTCTTTTAAAAATATCCCGCAAATAAGTCGTATTAGTAAGTTTGATAACTTTCATAATCTGAAAATCGTTTATATACTTTCGCCAAAAAATAGATAAGAAAGATTGTTTATAATTCATCAAAGGAATAATATATAATAATTATAAGCTAAACAATTTAGAACAATTGCAATCAAACATAATATTCTAATAAAACAGCAGAAGAATAACCTCTGGCAAATCTTTTTTGAACTAGAATATCGAAATCGCTCCATTTAATTTGATGTAGAACTTTTGCACTATTAACCCTTCTTCTTTTAACTATTATATCTGAGGTTAAAGTGATTCTTAAGACTAATAGTTGATGAAGGAATTAAAAACCAATAAATAAAAGTATATTATTTAGGGCAGGAATGATGGGAATTTCAATGATAGATGAACCACTGTAGAGATATTATAGACTATGCCGATATTGATATTCATTTACGTAAAGAATTAAAATTATATAGTATTTTTTTGGCTCCACATTTCGTAAAAATATTATTGGAAGAGTTAGCGGTCGCCTTTAATGAACAACTCGAATGATTCGCAATAAATAATATTCCAAATAAGAAGGGAAAAATACTCAAAAGATTTTACTTTATTATAGCTTACAACAATTTGAATAGCTGTTCAAAGCTGCAATAATCTAGTAGAACAATCAAGTAATTAACTACTTCAAAGTAGAGACAAAGGTGCAATACTAAGAGGCGTGGTACAAATGCCGTTATCGAAAAGCAAAGAGAAAAAACCAAAAAAAACTGAAGCTAAAGTAACAAACGGGTCAACACCTGACCAAAGAGTGAGAAAGGAAAAGGTATTTATTATTGGAGGAGGAATGAGAGAAGGAACCCTTGAAGGATCTTTTCCGCTCGGTGGACCACTGAGGTCCTGACCATGACGTCGATGCAGAATGGACGCTTGAACTGAAGGCGACCAACGAAAGCGAATGAGGCGCATGCTGCTTCTTGGCGTTGGCTGCTGTAGATCCCGCACGAGTCGTTGACCGGTTGGCTTGTGGGTGGGGGGGAGAAAGGAGTTTTGCTGGCCGGGCTCGACGGCTGCCTGCTTTTTCGGATCGTGTTACTCCACAAGCCACAGGTAAGAGATGCTCCTATACCATGATCTCATGACACAACTTCTATTTTTTTCATTAATGATATTTTTTACAAATCTGACATATTTTCCTATATTCAATTATCATCAGGTTAGCTTTTTTGAATTTAAAAAATTAATTAATATTTTTTCATATCTATATACTATCATTTTACATACTATAGTCTCAATTTTATTCTAAGTTTTCTAATTTGTATCATATTAATTTGTATTATATAAAATTTATATGCAATTAGCATTTCGTTTTTGAAGTTACGTATTCCCATAAGAGATTACACTGATAAGAACTAATTCATAGATGTTAAGTCCATAAGAAAAATACCGCAATATAAGAAAGAAAGTTTGGAATTTATTTTTTATATTCTTATTAAACGTTTTTAATTTTATATCAAAATAGCTCATAACCGACTAAAACAAAGTCTTAATACCAAATATACGCAATGGATAAGACGTCACGGATCGAGCCTACACTATCAATAATTAATTCCCGTTAAACCACAAATTCAAAATCGTCATTGGCTATCTTCCTTGACTGTAGTAGCAAAGTTGAATTAAGTTCATGATGTGCATACTGTCTAGTATCACTGAATAATAAAGAATAAACAAACAGATCCAAGAAAAGTGATACGTTAAACTGTTTTCTTGGACCTGTTTCTTTATTCTTTAATTAATTCCCAATAACTTCTGTTGAAAAAACTTTAGTACGTAATAATTTTGTAAAGAAAACAAAAAAACCACACTACCTTAAAAAAAAAAAAAAAAAAAAAAAGACCAAAACTGCTTAGCAAACACCTAATTTAAACTATAATGACCCAATTAAAATTCAGACATTTCCGATACTCTAAGCAAAAAATTCTTAAAAATAATTTAAGCCTTTCGATTTCTCATTTCCAAGTTTGTGGGTGATGATTTTATGCATCGAAATGATTTCCCTATAGCTCATACAAATAGACTTTTTGTTGGTAATTTAGCCAGTGACCTAAACCAACTCGGCGATCTCTTATTAGTTGAATGCCATTTTCGTTAATGCAAATGGTTACCAGGTAAAGATCCAAATTGGGAGCTTTAAAGATCACGGAAATTAAAGTAATTTCATTAAATAAGCCTTCTTAGATATCTAGTATAGATAAGTAGAGTTTAGTTAAAGTGAAACATATTTTTCTTAAAAGCAGTTAATTCTGTAAAATAAACTGGAAAAGGCAAATACTATTATGACCCCCTCCCACCCCGACAAAACAAGAAAACTGTAAATCCGTTTCACTATGCCGCAGTTATGAATTAACTCTTTTGCCGCCTATTATTTATTTAATTATCTATTTAAAGCAAGCAAACAGAAAATATCCTATATATCTACTTTTGATGCCTTGACTCCGAATGAAAATATAAATTACAAGGCATTACCAACGGGTGATATCATATTTAATAGTTGGATGACATTCTCCTTTTAAAGTGAATTGACAATAACTTTTCGCTTTGAAATATTCCACTAGGAGCGAATGATGAACACAATAAATTAAAGTTTCTAAATTGCTATGTAATAAGAGGCGGAAGCGCCATGAACCATGCCAAGGAAAACGAATTTAATAACCCAAATGTCGCCCAAAACTAAATTAAAGATGTACGCTTGTTTCACTAGAAGAACGGTACTTACATGTTAGTCGAAAATATAAACCAAACCCTATAAATAATGTAAAGATTTGTTTAAACTGTCCAATACTGAATGTAATCTTTCTTTGCAGTTTTACTAGGAATTCGTCATTATTCGAGAAGTAACCTCCATCGCTGGCAGTCTTGGTTCAATGCACCTAGTCGCGATTAAATTCGTTACGCTCGTGCAATACCATTCGTGGAGGCTCTTTCTGGGAGTAGAGAATTTTTTTTATGGGAAAACAAGATAAAAAAACAACCCATAAAACATAGAAGAGAACTATCTTTCTTACCTTAGGATTACTATTAGAGAATTTCACGACAATTTGAAGGGGTTGTTATCAAATGCTAAATCGCAATAACTTGTAATGGACCTTTAAGAAATTTACGTCTTGCCAAATTTACAACATTATGCATAATATTTTTTTAAATCATTATGAATGAGAAATATTTTAGGAGTAAATATTAATTATAATGGCGAAAGTGAATATTTTAATTGTTTTATTTCCATTTCACGCTTAGTCCTCTTCTATGTATTTACTTTTATATCTTTCTTAAGAGGTTATAGTCCAAATAAGGTGGGCGTTAAGGAAATAACTCTTTGAATGTCATTTAATTCACTGGGGCAGAGAAGTGGTGCGGGAAAGCCAAGAAATCATATATGCACGTGTTATCAAAAAGGGTAAGGTAACTAGTAAATATTTCAATTACCATTAAACAGGATTATAATTTTGAAATGCAAATTCGTTTTCTTCATACAATTAATTCACATAGAAATTATTATAAATTTAAATAAAAAAATTTCATTAAAGTAGACAGGTGCTATGATAAAAATACACGATTGGAGAGTTTCATCAAAATTATTAATACTGATCTCATCAAATTACTAAAGACTCAGCAACACATCTTCCTGTTTGTTAATGTTCCACTTGATTGTTGCAACAATAAAGGACTTATAACGGTTATGTTTTTAAAACAACAACTGTTCACAAATTGCGTTTGTTGTAATTGCCATGCTGATCACAAAATAACAAACAGACCAAGATTTTCGTTTATTATATAAGTACTAATGTTAAGGACCAGTTTCAAAAACGGAAAAACAAAGTTTTGTGATTATTTATTCCTAATAAAGCAGATAAATACATAGATTGTTTTCTATGGATCATATTTAGCCTGAATCATAAATGACTCTTCATAGCAAATGAAAAAGGTCTATATTTGCTTAATAACGGAGTAAATGCTTGCTTTGAAAACTGAAAACACTTGTTATAAATGCTTCAGCGACCAATTGGGAATTGTCATTGTTTCGTGCTCGAAACTCCGGAAAGATGTACAGAGCCGCAAAGATGTAAAAAAAAAAGCCGGAAAGATGTACAGAGGAATTTTAATGGTGGAAGTAAGCTATTTTAATCGTCAACAATATATACCCACCTGTCGACGGTGGAAAATTTAATGGTGTTGAATGAAATAGAGAAAAAATTTTTTAAATTAATGTATTTATTACACAATCATTATTTTGCCGTCAACAGTGCGCAGCCAATTAAAAGAAAAAGACACGTGTTGTAAGCTCACTTGGTCCATACACTGCACGCATATCAATCGTGCCCGAGGACGCGGGTTCGACCCCGGCCGAGGACGACGAGGATTTTTTCAGGGGGAAAATCCTGATATCACGCACTTCCTTCGGAAGGGAAGTAAAGCCGTTGGTCCCGTGTAGTCGTTTGCCGGCTGCACGTTAAAGAACCCTTGCGAGGCAAAATTTGCGGCCCCTATAACGCCGTCCTGAAATGACCATAGCAGTTGAAAAGGACGTTAATACCAAACAAACCAAACCATATCAATCGTTGCTCCTAGGGAAAGCGAACGATTTATCAGATCTGCAAAAGGGGATGATCAGTGGCTTTCGGGCCGTGAGTGATAGCATTTCCGAAACTGCGCAATTATACAAACATTAAGAGATAATTACAAATCATCTTTAACTTTTACAATTATAACAAGTGGCCAGAGCGGTTACCATAAGCGACCAAACACGTTTCATTACGAGGAACTATTGCTAAACACAAAATTGAATACACTTTTCAACTCCTTGTGGAAAAGTGTATTCATTTTTATTCATTTAGTGTTAGTGCATCCAGAGTTTCTGGCTTTTTGTTTTACCTATTTGGGGAACTACTGCTTGAGCAAATACTCCTGGCCAAAGCGTCCTGTGGGATTGCTGCGCATGCCATCCCCAGAGTCTTTTAGAATCTCTTGGTTTACCATCCTTTCGAGTAGAAGTTCAGGAATGTTAAATCAGAGAGAAAAGCATACAGAATAAAGATACATACATATTTTGGTTCCATCTGTACAATTCTCCCTTCGGAAGCTTCTTTTCCAAATTTAGCTGAACAAAATTTGAAAGATTAATTCTGCAGCTTTAAAAAAAATCTTTAAAAAGGTAAAATTTGAGAAAGATGCTCTTAAGTGTAGGCCAAGTCGATTATTTGCTATGTTTCTTTATTATAAAAAGTGATAAATAAGTAATATTATACTCATGAATATTACAAATGTATGCTGCCCCCCCCCCCCAAGTCATTCGAATATTATCTATAGGATATTCAAACAACTGAATTTTTTTCACACTCTCTCCAGCATGTCAGTTCGCAATCTTAATTCGTCGGCAATGATTGCTTAAAGACAATATCTTTCGCGTATCCTCTTAAGAAAAACTTACATGGCTTTTTATCTGGAAGCAGCGATATTCCACAACAACCTATTCTATATTGAGAATAGATTTCTTTACAAAATCGGCGAACCTCACGGTGCCAATAGCATTCATTTTCAACTATAGGATATCTCTTTCACGACTATAAGAACACTGACATCTGTATAGGAAACTATCTTTGTGCTAAACTATCTCAGAGATGTAGCGTACTAAAACAGGGACATTCTTTTGTGAGCATCCTATATAATTATAGAGTATTGAAAATCCTATTTTTTCGTTTCCTTTATTACTCAAACTGTGATATTTCTTCCGTAAAAAAAATTAGGAAAAAACTTTTTGAAATACCACATCATTATAAGCTTTTTTTAAACTATATTATTTCAATTTTCTGACCAATAAGTTGCAAGAAAAAGTCTACATGTTTCCCGATAATTCGTTTGCTTGTTTCCCTCCCGCAACGTGACCGACGCTTTCTGACAACTGAAAGTTTTCGGGTTCTTTCGATTTTTTACTATCCTTTCAAAAAAGCTGTCAATGCAGAACAACTTTAGCCGTTACCTGTCTCGACTTTTTCTTTTCAAACAACCTTTTTCCGATATCGATTTTGGTGTCTTATTGTTATGTTTTTTTCAAGTTTAAAATGAAATTAAAGATAAGATATCTCGTAGTTTTTAAGGCGATTTGAACTTTAACTTTTTCCCTTCTTTCGTAAGTCTTATAATAAATAATTTTTATATTATAATGCTTATAAAGAATTGGCATTCGTTTTTAAAACCTATCCAATAACTCATTTCATCACCATTCATGAAGTTTAATTTCCTTTTTCCTTTATAATTTAATTATGCATTTTCAACTTCTTAGATAATTACTGTATGTAACGCCGTGTTTTAATTACTACTTATTATAAAGATAAATAGATAAAACCTTTAACAATTTTGAAAGCCTTCCCTACTTTCAGATCACACATAATAATTTAAAAAGCAAATGAGAAAATGACCTTATGCATATAAGTTTCAACGTGGCGACAAAGATGAAATAGAGACCACTTGTAACAGGTGGAAAATTGTATTCAAGACTAAACGAATGCACACACAAAAAGCGCTCGGTCTACTAAATAGCCGTACTAATGATTAAAATTGCAAACTCATCAACGAAGAGAAACAAGGACATTGGCTTCACTGAAAGCTTAAAGTGTTACAAGGGAGAGGACAAATAACTGGCCATAATGAAATGAACATCTATATCAGCCATTCTAGTTTTTAAAGATAAACTTGCTTGTAAAATTGAATTAAAATATCACGTTTTCCCTAATTTTTTTTGATCTTAAGTTTAATTGAATTTTCTACTAAATTATCGATTATAATATTCGTTTAATTTTGTCTGGAATTTAGTGTCCTAAATGAAAAAAAATATAACGGATTACAAATATTAATTTCATAAAATATGAGAAACATTTGCTAAATGTTAAGTTTTATATTTTTTTTTTACAACCAGAAATTAATTAGAAGCCATGGACTTTACTACGAAGCAACTAGTCGTGAGTATTGCATGAAATAATATTAATGACGATGGAAATTTTGTTTATCCTCTTCAGACCCAAGACAAAACGGGACGAGACACTAGAATCAAATAAAGTTTCATGATCATTTCATTGAAAAAAAAAAAATTTTCAAATTTATAAAAAATATTATGGTATATGTGATAATAAGACTGTGTCTAAAAGAAATCCAACAGTGGCCAAAATAACGTGAATAGTTTTTCTAAATTTCAGGTTTTTTTGTAGCAAAACAATCTCGATCTTAAAGTTCCATACATACAAAATTAGGTGATTTGTTTGTGACCGGGCAGCATCTCAGACATAGCCGAGAACATACAAGTTATATAGCGATACCATGGATTTTTACACATTATTTTGAATTCCACTGAAGCGCAAACGGCTATTATTTTAGAAATTCCCGCGAAACTTATATACTATTCGCGGAAACTGAAGAGGATATACTGATTTTCATAAAACAAAAAGTTCTAAATAACTAGATTTAATTTAGTGAAATAAATATTAATCCATCAAATTTAATCATACTGAAATTAAAACTTTAATTTTCCAGTTCCTGTTAGTCGTTCTTTGTCCTGGAATTTCACCAGTGTCATCAAAACTTTTTCCATTTTTCGGAACAAAATCGACAAGTGTTAAAAAGAATTCGCCACCAATTGGCCCCTGGCCTCCAGTTGGGAAACCCATGCCACCGATTGGACCACAACAGCCGATCCCTAGACCTCAACCAGTGCCTGCACACGGACCCATCTTCCATCCGCATGAAGCAGCAAATCATCCTATGATGCACTTACAGCACCCACAACAACCAAACACACACAATCCTCCACTAAATCGGATTCCGATTCCGCATCCTGTTCAAATGCACCCGGAAGGGAAACCTTTGCAAGAAATGCCTCCACCTATACACAAAATGCAAATGCCCATGTTGGTAAGAAATGTTGGTCAACCACTGCCACACAATGACTTACAGAAGCACATGGGTCCTTCTATGCCATTTGTTCATCCACATCCACAAATGGGACACGGAGCATCAGGTGCTCCAATGGCTCTGGCTTCTCAAACTCACCAGGTGATTGTCCCTCCCCCAGAAATCCCTCAGCAACCTCCTCAGCCCAACATGCAACCGCCTCCCAACAATGACGGCGAGAATGTTATTCATACATATCCCGAAGAGGCGACCGTCGACGTTGTGCCTTCCACAGCAGACGAGAAAATGGTGTACGCCAACGAAACGACTTATTTCAATCCGATGTCACACAGTGACGAAGAACCTTGGGTGGCATTTGGTTCACATCAACAAGCGTATGCAGACGAAGCCCAAAATCACATTGTGATAGCCCATATCAACTCGTCACGAGAGTGGATGTCTTCGTCAGAATTAATGCCAACTAGTCTCCCATTGGTGAGTTCATCTACTTTTTTAATATAAATCACACAATAATTTAATTCAACTTTCACATGGAGTGCAGGACAGTGTTAATTCAATTAATGATGATATTGTTAGTCATCGATCGTCAGTTGTAAATGTAAATAAAGTGAAGCGTATCAAGCAGAGAGAACAAACCTGCTTAACATCTAGCAAAACAAAATTATAACCTTGAAATTTTATCAGATAGCATGCGAAAACTTGTGCCAAGAAATGCTCAAAGCAAAGCAGGCGTGAAATTAATGCAAATTACACAATTCTTACCACCCTCATTGGCTTCGCATGCAATTTATTTCTAATTTGGTGGTTCGTGTATAATGTCACGTGTTTAAATCATAATTATATTTATTTAGCAACCCTAAAGTACATCTCTTAAACTAAATTCATATTTACATTACACTGTACTGCGCCAATTAATTTTCACTGAAGCAAGATAGCGAAATGATAAATTATAATGGTTCTACGAGAATATTGTCTCATTAATAAATTAATTAAAGATTTTTATAATATTTTACTAAATAATACATTATTGTATTATTTTATTGGAAACCATAAAATAACTTGCATTACATGTATTTTAATCATTCTAATACCTTACAACTGATCGACTTCAACCATTACGAAAACCCTCGACATCGTTTAGATCGTGTTCTCTCTATTGATCATGATTGCAAATACTCGCCTGCATCGCAATTCTCATTCCAGTATTTTAGGTCGATATCTCTCACTCTTCTGAACAAGCATTGGACTGACAAGAATTTGTAGAAAGTTTACAGACAGTTCAAGGTTCGTGATCGCCTACTTCCAAGGGCCGCTTTACAAGTCCGAAGCAGCAGAAACCCATCGGCAAAGTGTTGGCTGATTTTATCGAGATACCTTCAAATGGTCCAGATGGTAGTTTCCTATGCTACCGTAAGCGACCGTTGTTTCGAGATGTGTCTTGAAACATTGTCCCGGAAAAAATCCTTACTTGCTTCCGTTCAAGGCGGAAATTTAGAGATTTTTTAGCGATAATGTTGTGCACTGCTGACTGGAAGCTCCTAGTGTCTAGCAAGTGATCCTCGTGTTTTGGATTTTCTTCCGCGACGCTTCACTTTCGTTACCAGCTCAGGCAACATTATCTGTGTGTTAAGTTTCCTGATAAATACCTGGTTCTTTGCTGTTACATAGTCCATATCTGCTAACTAGCCCAGATAGATTTACCCTGTCACAGTTTCTTCCGCAAATAAAAAAGATCCAGAAATTTTGAATTTTGCGGGCAATTCAAACAAAATTTAAAAATCTGCTACTTCTCTAAAACGGGGTGTTTCAAAAATAGTAAGCATTATTTCAGGCATGAACTCTCCATATGTAGATAATAATAAAAAGTTTATTACAACATGGGTCTAGAAATGCATGGTTTTTGGGTTATGAACCATGCATTCGACTATGTATTCGACTTGTAACACACTGCTGAAAGACCCCACTGGCAGAACAGTACTCGTGCAGGATAATCTACTGGTGACAAGGCCTGTACACGTTGTTCTCGCAACATTCTCCAGGCATTAGAGTGAGGAATATTCACTTGCATCGCTAACCTTCGTATACTGATAGGAGTCACGCCCACAGTATCCAAAATTTTCTCCCCTAAATCTGGTCGTCCCCTTTCAACAGGATGCGGTGCAAACTTACCATGTTCAAATGTCTTCCAATCTGGACATCTTCGTTGTGGACATTTCTCCTGGTAAAAACGATGAGCCTTGCCAGTATTGTCGTCCGCCTCACCGTACATGACGTGCATATATACTAGTTCCTGATTTGACTACAAATCGCACAGATCAACGTCAATCTGCGGGATGAAGGAAAAGTTCCGGTGACTATCACAGTTTTGAAGGCCATAACTCGGAAACCATGAAATATTTACAAGGTGCATCTAAAAATTCGGTGAATGGAAGCATAAAACAAATAAAACAAAACAAGGAAACGAAATACCTCTATTCACCCTCAAAGTAACATCCGTTGAACACAATACACATTTGACATCGTTGATAAAGCTGATGGAATGAGTCAGCGAAGGCCTCTTTTGGGATCGATCGAATCACAGGTGTCACACGTCGTCGATGTCTGGTAAGTCTGCAAAGCGTGTGCCCTTCAGGCCCCCTTGAGGGAACAAAAAGAAGTCTGTAGGCGCCTGATCAGGCGAGTACGGTGGATGTGCGATAGTAGTTATACGGCGTTGGGCCAAGAAGTTGCGTACACGAATCGCAGTAAGCGCTTCAAAACAGCTTCGTAGAATTCGGCGTTGACGATTTGCTTCATTTCCATTTGACGTGAGTTTTCGCACACACGCCGTTCGACTTCCCATTGGAGACTAATCTGCGTCGGTTTCTTGCGCTCCTTTCTACGTGCCGTCTCTTCATTAGTCTCTCCCTGCGCATGCGCGTGGCCGCACTCTTACCTCACGTTGCTTTTGAGATATCCACCCATTCACCGAACCATTTTAGACGCACCTTATTTTGTTGTCTACATATCGGGAGTTTATTCCTGAAATAGTGT
>JAHWFO010060970.1:7764658-7808129 GCA_023313115.1 Rhysida immarginata
TTGGGCTAGACTTCTGTGTGTGTGGGGGGGGGGGGTTCTGTCAGCTCTTCAGACCGGATTTCTCGCACCACCTGAGCTGGGCGTGTTGGCTGGGGCTTGTTTCTGGTCTGCTTCTCTGCTCGTCCACGTTCATTAGATGGTCGCAATTTGTTCTTTTTGATTATTCGACCGACAGTAGCTTTGGATACCACAATACCATTTCGTTTGCATAATTCCACAATGCATGAAAGACTGAAGTTAGCGTCGGAAAGGCCAAACATATACCCTTCCCAAAAAGCTGTGATTTTGGAAGCTATCTTTCAGCACGAAATGTCCCAAATAACAGCAACAAGTATATACAAAGCTAATCCCCATGAATAGTGGACGAGTCATGCAAATCACATTCCGTCAAGGTCATACGCGGCGTTTAAAGTCGTCTCATTTTATCTGAATCAACCCTCCGTACTATTTAAAATATGACTAAGACGCAGGGAAGGGGGAATTAAATATTTTAGAGGTTAAGAAAAGATAATTTGTTTTCATTTATTAGCTATTATCTATGATTATATTGTTTATAATTATACGATGACCGCTTATCATGTTGTTTTTTTTTAATTTTTTTTTTAAAATTTTTACAGAAAACCCTTATCCAGGTGTAACTACGTGTTTCCCCATCTGGAATCGCAGTGCGTTCAACTAGTCAATATGCAACGTCTACTCGTTTGGACACCGCAAAAAGGACCCCACATCGACGTAATGAAGGTAGGAAAAATATTAATAATAAAAAGCAACAGTGTAAAGTATCTAGAAGGTCAATATCCTGATATATTATGGATATAGAAAGTCATATGATACTGCATTCCAGAAATTCCTGTATTGCTTATTATTTACCCAGTTCTTACAATCACTGCTATTGCTTGCACCATTTAGTCTTTCTATTAATTATGGACAAATTTCTCAAGCATCAATCAAGATGAGAAAAAAATTAATTTTAATATAGAATATTTGATTAATCCAAATCAAAACGCTCCTTAAAATACATCAAAATTGGTTACTTATGTAAGGAACGCTAAGGACATGGATATAGTCTCTTTCAACATGATTATGCCAAACACCATAGGGTTGTTTAATATCTTTCAACATACCAATTTCTTAATCCATGCCAGCCCAATTTCCAGATCTTACTCCCAATGAATATTCATGTAAAGAAATTTATCGGGTTTTCCATGCGACAATAAAGTATCTCCAATTTGTAGCAGTTAGGGGAAGCATTTTTTTACAAGGGGTTATGAACAGAACCGAAATCCGTGCCCATTCGCAAAGCTTATTTAGGAAGATATACGTCCATTTAACCATCCATTTTTAACCATCTAAATCTTCCAGTAAATATCTGACTTTATTCTTTTACACAATGTTAGAAGAAAAAGAAAGTTAGAAAAAACGTGAACTCTTAAGATTAAGGGCAAAAGTATGCGTGGCGCAAAATTATTCCGGATCTGGGAATTAAACAGCATAATTTTACAGAATTAAATTTTTACATTTAATTTCGAACACAAGTAACTATCAGATTATAAAATTTAAGGGCAGCCATAATTTGCATTTTAATCCTTACATACCAAGTAGTTTATGCTAAAAATTTTTCCAAATTTACCATTTGATGATTTTGAAATGACACATCTCATTTGTAAAAGACGAAGCAAAAAGTGCTTATTCATCTCGTGATTTCATTTAAAACTGTATTTTTAATTTGTTTAAGAATTTTATTAACTTTTCTAATTTGAGACAATGGTGTCCCAACAATATCCAACTCTTCAACACGCCCTTCGACGCATTCATTTACCATTGCATGGGGAGTGTCGATGGTTAGTAACATCTTGCGCTTAAAAAAATGGAAGGAAAACAACTTTTTCTTTGCAAGTTGAAACATAATAATGTTTTCAAAATCGAAATATCATACAATAATCAAAAGACTATATCGTTTGGATGTCTTTTCCCCAGCTACTGAAAAGTTGCAGTTCGAGAGAACAATTCACATTCAAACCGAAAAGAAGACACAAGACAAAAATTAATCTTTCATTCTACTGTTGTTTCTTTGAACTTCCTATGGTTGGGTTTAATTTTCCCCTATCCAGGAAAAAGACTTTCTTAGAAATGCGTAGAAGATAACTGATGTCCACCCACAATGTCATTAGTATCTGAACCAGAGCAAGAAAAGACGGATTGCTTCGTAGAACTGTCAAGAAAGATTAGATTCGAGAGACACGTGAGGACAGAGAATACAGATTGCACGAAAGGGGGAGAGGGTTAGTTAAGAATTACGAAGATGAAAAGGGTAAAGGGACTAGAGCAGAACTAAATAAAACGAAAGAAAGAGAGAACTCCACTGAAGAAAGATGGATTCATCAGTCCGTGTCAATGAACTTTACTTTTTCAAGACTTTTACTTTCAACCAAAACAGCAAGCGTTTTTATCATGTAAGTGTAGAAGATTTACCAGAAAATGCTTGTTTTTTTAAAAGTTTGAATTATTTTTTTACATTTCTGAAGTTTAATCAGCCATTGAGATGACTGTGCGTTTTTTTTTGTTTAAATTAGAATCCAGCATCCTTACCGAAATTTAAGAAAAAATTTTTTTCATTGCTATTAATTTTCTTCGAATTATTTTTAATTAGAAATGATGATGCAATTTTAATGTGAGCAAAGAATTCTTTTTAAAGGCTATCGTATGTCTTATTTAGGTGATTAAAACGGAAAACATTAATGTCATTTTTCCTGCCTGGCAAGAAAGCTAGCGAAAATCATTAAAAAAAGATTAATTTATACTTGAAACGTGTAATTGCGCTTTTTATCTCTGATTACGAAGCTACTACGCTTAATTCTTAATTTTTCTCCCCGAAATGTCATCGCTAATTTTTATAAATACGGCTACGGAAAAGAGCATCATATTAAAAATTTAAGTCTCCTTTACCATGTTTTATTTTAAGTTCGTACATTACTTTAAAAATTAATAAAAAAGGAATAATAAGTTTCCCAGTAACTTTCTTCTTTAAAATATTAATGTTGCGGATTTCTTATGTTTTTCGTACAATAAACTTTTCCGAATCCGAAACAAATAAAAATCCGGTAGATTAAGATTTAGAGAAGTTCAGATTGCCGGAACAAGAACAATTTTTTTTTTGTAAAAAATCAAGTTTTGTTTTGCGTAAAATATTTCGAAAATAAACAAGAAATTATTGCTTAACTCTTCAAATGACAAATTTGAATACCAGCAAACGATATCATGCAATCTGGAGCAGGAACATACTTCAAACTGGAGACATTTGGAGATGCGTTAAAAACAGGTAGCTATAATAATCGTGCTTCGTATTATTTACAATGGATTGATAATTTATTTTATTTTATATATTTATTAATTAATTGGATCCAATACGTCCATCCAGGGCCTGTATGGCCAGAGGCCGACGAGTTGGGTCCCTGGATGGACCTGGATTCACGACTGCTGTATGATGGTCGCAGTAGCCGGGGGGGGGTAAGGATCTGCTATCACGGATGGTCACCCATCCAGTGACGAGCCGTGCCTGATGTAGCTTAACTTCACAGCAGTTATGTTCAGTAAAAGCCCACCAGGGATTTCTTCCACTGGGATTACTCTTATTCCAATAAGAATAGCGAATATTAAACGGTTGCTCTGAAATTGCAATTGGCGAAATGCCATTTTCACAGGGAATTAAATTTCTCATTGAATTTTGACTTCTTTTTAGGTGAGAAACTTCTACTAATATTAATTAATGATGATTGAAAAACAGCATTTACCAATGCCCCTAAAACGAGTTCCTTTTAGACCAATTTTCAAATCTTGTGCGAGCGGAGAAATTGAGTTTCTCTATTACTCCGTTTACACAAGATTATAGAAAAGATAATTGGAACAATTTTTTACTTCAATTTTGGAATAGGACCTAGTAGAACAATATGACAAGCGGTCTTGGTCGTCGTCCGCTTGTAAATATTATGTTCCATTTCTTAAATATTTACAAACGGAACATAATAAAGTTTATATATATTTCAATGGATTTAACTTGTGGAGAAGCTTAGAGCATAAGGCACACCTGATTACTTGATTAGTCTTACCAAAATCTTTTCTAGAATCGAATTATTTACGTTGAATACTTCAAACAGTAGGGAAATTATGCAGATGTTGGGGATCTAGCATCTCTATCTTTGCGGTCGATTTTCGTTCTACCTTTGAATTTTCAGATTAAGGTTTATGATGATGATATGAAGAGCTTGGGGCATTGACAAGACAAGCCACACTTTTTGCCTAAACTGATATAGGTATATTTAAATTTGGCGGGATATTTCCTCTACAATCTGTGAAAACAGTATCTTATTCTTGAACAGATGCCAACACAATTGAGTGATTTCTATTACTCCCAATACTTGATTTAATATACTGTACATCCGAAATTCAGTAAAGATTATATCTCAAAACTTTGTGTGGCTTATTAATGCTTCCTTCATTTATCTTTTTAAATTAATGAGTCTATAATCTTGACAAATTATTTCAAAGTGATCTTGATATGCAAATTTCTAAATTGTCCAGTTGGTTTAAAGCTAGAGGCATGCAAATAAAGCAGATGATTGCAATCTTTATTTATTTATTTGTATTTTTGCAAGCAACAGGCTATGACAGCCCAATAACAGCTTACAATCTTGAACTGCTACCAGGATTGTGCCGAAGACTTGAATTCCCATAGACCTGTACATTAATAAGTTTATAGCACAAGTGAATCGACTCGTATTATTAATTAAAACACTTAGTAAAGCTTTAACTTAAAAAGAAATTATCATAGTCCCAAAAATTAATTATACCGCTCCCATGTGAACGTCTGGTCCAAGTTTTGTGATGATGAAATTAAAAAAAGGCATGTAACCAAATATTAGGAATTTCAGTTTCCTTAGGGAAATATGACTCCGTAACAAGAGCTCCGTAGGCAATGACTCAACCTAAAAAACATGAGTTTTCTGTCGGACAGAAAGACGAAAGCAGGAAGTGACGTCATAAAATTTTTCTGCTTTGTGGTTTCTGCCGTTGTTTTACGCATGTGGGAACCGCGTAAGTCCTTGATTTATTGCATACACGAGTTTCAGATTATCAAGAATCTACTGTATATTGACTATTAATATAATAATATTTATTTATTCACCAAGTTAATTTTTTTCTTATGCTTATTTTTCCCTTCTTTTCTAAATTCATAATACTGCCAAAAGCTTTCATTCTAATGAATATATGTACGTATAATATGCAGTAGATGTAACAAAATTAATTTAAACGTTATAGCTTTTGCTGATTTTAATTAAACTTTCACGTTACTGAACTTTTGTTCCTCACCCCCACCGCTTTTCCATTTTAACATATTTTCAACTTAAAAAAAAATTCGGATATTATACTGTTAAAGAGAAAAATTTCGAAAAGATGCCACCACATGGTTGGGTGATAGCTGGATTACGGATGCGTGCAGAGGGCAGACACCGGCTGTTTGGAGAAATCGTTTGTCTTCATCTTATTCTCTTGTCTTGCCTATAAAATATCTCGCATACAAATCAATTCGTATTTTCTGAAACTTTATTTTATAAAATTTTCATGTTAAATTGTAACTTTTAAAAATTTAATTTCAAAAGAATTATATAGTTATTTATAGAATAATGTTCTTAATCCCAGAACTTTCAATGGTAATTATATTGTTAATTTCAATAAACACTACTAATCCGTTATTATTAAATAATTCCACTCCTTTAACAAATTTCATCATCGTTCTTTTTTTCTTTTTACATCCCGAGCAGATGCCAACTGGTTGCACCTGTCACCTTATTGCCACCCGAAACACGTCGACGCTTGCGACATCCGAGTCCTCCAACGACATTGCCGTCAGTTCGACAGATGACGATACTGTCATAGAAAACCAACCGTTCGCTGGAAATCCCAGACAAAAAGAGAAGAAGCACTACAGGGACGAATACTGGAGGGACGACGAGGACGAAGAAAGGCCGCACTTGTTAGGCCCCTACGGTAAAAAGAAACACGTGAAGAGGACGAAAAACGAGCGGCCGCATTCCAACTTCGGCAGGCCACACCTTCTCGAAAACGGAGGATCGCCGAGGAGGTTTGACGATGGCAGACGAAATAAATTTAATCTAAATCGACATTCCATAGCTGATTATTTGCAACGACCGTGGCAATAAGAAGGAAATTTAAAAAAATATATGCAAAAAAACAATTTGCATTAACAGAAACTTTACTCTGATTTGTAATGGTGACTTTTTCTACACCAAAAACGATCAAGAAATTTATTAATTAAGACAGAACGGCTCTTTTGAAATTTATTGGAACCTAAGAACTATTTCACTCTATTAGCATAGAATATTACCTCATTCTTATTTATTAATTTAGTATGGGTTTAACTTTCCATCATTGCTTTTATTTTATCTGTTCACTATGCTACTACTTTTACGATTTCACCATCCGTGATCAAATTGACTTTTCTTTACCCATTTTTCACCTTTTCCAGTTATCTTAAACCTTTTCACCTTAAACCACTTTGAAAGTGAAAATATGGATCGGATTGAAAAGAATTACTCTGAAAGTAATATTGTCAAGAATGGAACTTACATCTCTCATTGGCTACATTTTAGGATTTTTTATTTTATAATTCTGCAAAATATTTGCAGTCCTTTTTAGCACTAATTTATTTAAAAAACTACGAGGTTTTCCAATATTTTTATTCGTAATTTTTAATAATTCCCATGCTTTTTCATGTTTATCAGAAGATTTTTGAGATTGCTTTCTGAGAGATTTCCATTTAAATTTCAATGTACATTATAAACAGGAGGCGGTTCCAAAGGAAGTTTATAGTACTATTAAAAAATCTTGTTCTTTGTAAAAGCGCAAGGAAAATTTTTAAATTTAAAAGCTCAATTTATAAACAGCCATCTTTCCTTATTTAAATATTTATTGCTGTTATTTTTAAGAAAAAAATTTAGGCAAATTTATGTTTTTAATCTTTTAAGTAAACATCTAATGTAAATTATTTTATTTTAAGATTTTGTAAAAATGTTTTTTTATTTTATTTATTTTTAAATAAAAAAATGTCTATACTTTAAAAAATAAAGATTTCCTTTTATTTTCGTAAAATTTGTGTTTCAAATGTTGATGCCCCTTAAAAAATAATTTTTTAAATAGAATATATTATAAATTATTTTTAAGGGAAGGTTAAAATATATATGCTTATTTGCATTAAAACTTGCACGATAACGCATAGCTTATTTTTGTACACTATGATAAGGCATATGAAATAGTTATATCATGTATGGAGTTATACAGAGTTATCTCGGTAATATTTGATATTTAGTATTTTTAAGTTTTGATAAAATTTATATAGATTAATAAATGATTTAATGATGCTAATAATAAAATTTATATTACTTGAAATAAGGAGGTACAGAAAAAGCATGGTTTCGTATTTAATAAATTACAACATATCTCATAAGCGCTTCGATTTATTTGAAATTATAGATTACACTAAATACACGGAAGTGAAGAGGATTCAAAGGATGGATTTCCATCATCCGAGAACATCCCTCTGTCAGCTTTCACACAAAACTCAAACAGTGGAAAATAGTTTACCTCAGAAAGAGCCACGTTCTGACCCATTCTGAAGTGTTCCATAACGAAGGGGAAAAGTTCACTGGGTTCACCAAAAGGCGTATATGGCAAGAAAAAAACAGGAATTAAATCTTAAAATTTGACAGATTTGGGAATTAAAATTAACTTATTTTTTTGAAAGCAGATTAAAAAAAAAAATTTGACTTGATCCTTTCACAAACGTTGATAGGATATCGAGAGGATAATTCATACAAAATTTTTTTCTTCTTTAAATTAAAAACTGTTCCAATATTAAAAATAGTTAAAGGGAGATTTCTATTTGATTTCTTGAATTGTTTATTTATCTATTCAGAAACCCTGTTAACTCTAACTGAACCGAAAAGCGACCAACTCGTGGTTACAAACCAAAACGAAAACAAATTTTAATTGTCATTACTTTACGCATAAGTAAACTCTTCAGCATTAATTCAATGGGGAAGCGGCTCAGTGCTACACCAATGTCGCAATAATTCACTTCGATGAAAAAAAAAAAAAAAAAAAAAAAAAAGAACAAAGCTAAAATTCGAATTGTTGTTAAAATTAATAATTACAAGGACTTCGAAAATTTATTTTTTTCATGAATGATGTATGATGGAATAACCATTGTGCAAACTCGGATACAATTATGAGAGAATTTTTTAAGTAATTAGTAATAAACATTAGGGCAGCTTTTTTTTATAATAACATCAATTAAAAGCTAATTATTTAAAAATTTAGGTCTGATAAGGACTAATAAGTCTCATAAATCTATCTTGGTGGTCGCTTCTTAATAAGTGCATTCGTGTATTCTGTAGAACACAGAAAAAATTCTGCTCGTTCATTATTGCAATCCTCCTTAGGCGTGCAAACGGAAATTTATCCTATGGTAATTATAACAATAAAGAATGCATATGTCTTTTATGAATTTTTATTCTGTAAATAAATTTAATAATTTTACATTAACATTAGCCATTTCATTTGGCATTTTTCTTTTCTTTGTTCTGGTTTACCTCTTAACCAATAGTAAGTCTATGAATAATTAATTATTTTATTTTTTTAAAATTTCGATCCCATACAAACTTCTAAAGACCAGAGGGTTATTTTTTTAAATTTTAATTTTTTTGCTTAATTATATTTCATAATTAAAACAATTCAAATTTACATAATGATTAATAAAACATGTACAGCAGAGGTGCACAACGATTTTCTAACAAGAAGCTACATCAAAAAAAAATATATATATATAGGCTATACATACTGCATTAATATAAATTTAAATTGTACTGTTGAATTCATAATCATTAAGAATATATAAGTACGTCGTTGGTAATTATATTTTTTATTATTAACTTTTCTGATTTCTTGAAATAAACTTGAATAGATGCGGCCTCCTAAAACGATTTACTCTAGCACACTGCAAATAAATTAGTTGATTTTAATACAGTTTCTTTCACGAAATAGTGTGTTTTTGTCCAACGCTATTTTTTGTTGTCTCTTTTTCTGCTAGAAGTGAATTTTAAACGGATAAGGAGCTGCACGTTTTCGTGATTAAACAAACTTTACAGCGAAATAGCATATTTTATCTTTTTTGTGTGTTCAATTCGCCGTTCTACTTCCTCCTAAGTGAATGGGTCGCACCGAGCAATTTCCATTTGGTTCTCCAACTTTTTCTACTGGTTAACTCAATTCACCAACGCAAGAAAATTATTTCCTTCGCAGCATGCAATACTTTTTCTTCTTTTTCTAACCCTCAAGCAATCATTTTTTTAAATTTTAATATTCGATTTTAATTGAACTAGATAGGGAATCTATTCAGCGAACATTCTAAAAAACAAGGAAAGACAAAGAGGCTCTTAAACGAATTAGACTAGAATTTCAAATGAAATAAAATTCTATTTTTTTTTCATTTTAGAAGAAGTGATTTTCACGGCAAATATTTTTTTAAAATTTACTTTTACAATTTCCTTAACCAAAATGATCTAACAGAACTCCTTAACATCTTTTGAATTTAAAACTCATTTATAAAAAAAAAAAAACAAAAAAAAAAAAAACAACAAACAAACCAAAAAAGCACTGTCTGCAAAAAATTATAGAGAAATGGAAAATTTCCAAATTTTACTCTTTATTTATGCTGAATGTTTTTCAAAATGTGTCAGGAAAAGATCCCACAATCGCAAATCCGACCTTTTCATTGTGGTGTTAACATTAGTAAACAACAGCAAACGGTTAAAATATCTAGTAAAAACAAACCGTAAATTCAAACTTCTTAACGTGAAAATTACGTCTAATGTTGATAGTAATTACTGCGGCAATTTTCATATTTGAGGTAGTCAGAAAATTTATTATTATTATTACGTTAATTTCGTCCTGTGTATGTGCATGCAATGTATGGAAACAAACAAAAAGAGAAGCCGGTTTTACTAAAATTCCATTAAGGATAATTTTACAAAAAGGATGTCAGGATCAGCATTCTTTGTAACCACACAAGACTGCATTCCTTGTATAGGCTAATTGAAACTTGTAAACTGATTAACTGATTATCAAGGACTATAGAAACACGAGCCATTAAGTTAAACCATTAAGAAGATTATTGATTATAGCAGATTTGTAGGTAGATAACACGTTTCTTTCTCCACAATTTATGCAACTTACAAGGGAAGTACACGAGCATGTACCTCACAGATTCACACCAAATGGAAATATGTTACTCATCTAAAGCTACTAATGATGCTTGCAAAACAAGAAAAAATTAATTTTTTTCTTTCAAAATAAATCGAGAAAATGAAAAAATTTGAGCACATATAGCCATACAAAGACTCCAATGTTAAAGCGGTTTGTATGTGTATTAATGCGCTCTCAACTTCTTTCTTCCACTACTCAACAATACACTTAAATCCACTTCACCTGAAAGCAACGCTATCGCTTCCAATGTATGCTTGCGCGCAAAAAAAGTGCGTCGTACAACTAAGTGTAGGTCCCTTGTTAGCCAAACACTTACTTATTTTATTTATTTAACTTCACCAACTTGACTTCTAGAAAGGGATTTCTACATTCAAGAAGAACCCATCTTCTTTTTTCCAATTTTAAACAACGTAAGAAGAAAAAAAGAAAAATCGTTCCAACTCAATATCGTTCCGGGGATCGCATTTCATGCCTCGAAAAATTAACTTATTTTTTTATATTTTTTTTCCCAATCCCTCGCTTCACTAAGAATTGATCAGCGGGGGTGACAAGAGTTGTTCCGAGGGCTTTCATAAGACCTTTCCACGGTGACCTTCATCCTTACACGGACGTCTTAGACACTTGGCTGAAGAAGACCCAGGAAGGAAAAAGACAAAAACAGATAAAACGACTTCGGGGGAAAATAAAAAGATTTAGAAGAACAAGTTCTTCTTTTTAGATACGGAAGGCGTATAACTTTATCAAAAAATTCTTAAATTGTATAATGAAAACAGTGTATTAAACAGAAATGCTCTTCTGATAAGAAACTTTCTTTCAAGTTTGGTTGGTATTTCACAAAAAACTTAATCATTACGGTGTTTTGCTAGTTTTTATGGTTAATGACAATCTTTAACTTTTTATCACGCGACCACTGTCTCTTGGTTCAAATGGAAGATTTGGAGAGAAAAAATCGTGGACAAAAAATTAAGACAAACCAATTTATAAAAAAAAAGGAAAATAAGTGTTTGATTTTTTTTTTTAAAGCGTAAACTATGTAAAGCTTTGGAAAATTTTTGATGGTGGAGGGAAGAGGTAAAAAGAGGAGAGCCTAAGAAAGAATAAATGCTAAAAATTGGAAATTTAAAAATACTCAAATAAAGTGAACGGAGAATTTATGATTATATTTTACCAGCAGTTATGATTGGATTTCAATTTTTAAGGAAAAAGTAGAGAAATATTAAAGGCTTCGTTTGGCCTCGTTTGCTAGTTGGGTCTCCGTCTAAATGAAATACGGAACGTGAGAAGATAACTACGTAGGAGAGAAATGAATAGGCAGGACGGAAAGAAAGCATCAACTAGCTACATCAAAAAGTAGCTTGTTATAAGTAATTTGGCTTTATTCAACAAAACTTTCAGTGACGATTTCTTTTGCATCATTAAAATCTTTCATTGGTACGATTTGTAATGCGAAAAATTTACCCCAATCTAAAGCAATGGATTCTAGTTGCTCAATAATAAATAATTTTTCAGAACATAAAAAGTAAATTTCCTCAGCGTCCCTGAAGACATTTAATCAATATTTCAACTTTGATGAAGTAAAATTAAATTGAATTTTCAAGAAATGCCATCCACATTCTAAATGCAATTCAGAATCCTAAAATAAAATCTAAGTAGGATAGTTTAAAGAGGATTATTTGAAGTTAAGATTAAAAATTGATTTTCTATTTTTAATTTTTCCCAGCTTCGTTCTTCAAACGCTCCATTTGAATAGGGAGAAGGAATTTTAATTGCGAGCATTTTAAAAAAAAAAAAAAATTTGCAAGGTTCCTTTTCCGCCTTCAAAATTAAAAAGAACGAAAAGAAGATGGAAGCTTTAATGATGCTTCATCCTCTCGGTACAATCCACTTTTACTTATGATTACTAGCTTTGAATATTCCAACAAAATATTTACTTGACACAATTTGAAACATTTGAGTTTTTTTCTGCCCTTGTTTAGTTAGGCGTTAAAAATTATGCACAAAAGAAAAGCATTTTTTTTAGAATAAAAAGGATATATTGAAATAGTGAACATTAAAACAGTTCATCCATATTTACAATATAAATACATAATCACCAATAAAATCGAAGTAAGTTTGGTTTCACTTTTAATTGATAATTCATTCTAAATAGCTTCATTTTGGATTATTTTACGCATATATCAAATTTCTCAATGCTTTATTTAATCATTATCGCTATCTTAAATTAAAAAGAAATTAAGATTAAAGTCAGTAAGTGTCGAATAACCGATCAGCTTTTGAAAGAACAAGTCGATGGAAATTAAATAAGTTTTCCTCCATTAAATTCTTATTACACTTAAATTAACCTCCATAAAGTAACCATTTCTGTCCTTTTTAATTCAAAGAAGAAAAAAAAATTAATATTTTTCCATTAATCTTGAAAGAGAAAATTAAAATCTTCTTAGTCCTCTACATTTGAGTATTTTTTGAACTATTGTTGAATTAAAATGGTACTGTCGAAATCTGACATTTCTCTCTTTAAATGTCTAGGTTCACATTTGAAAAACTTGGAGATTTACGGCTAATTCAGTAGTTATACCCAACGAGATGAATCCTATTACTGTAATCCTTTTCTTTAAATTTCCTTGCTTAATTGATACATAAGTTGTATTTTATTTTAAACTTTAAATTGCGAACATAATCTAATCTGCAATAATAAGTGGAAATTGAAATTCGTTTTCTCTTTTATGTTATTTAAAAACGAAAAGAGTCGATGCCATATGATTTACTCACTATATCTGCATTGAGGACAACGAGAAAGACAGGCCCTGGGCACTAAAAAGTCACCTGACATCGTGGTTCTAATCAAGAATTAATAATCAGTTTTTCATTTTGTTGGGAACAATGAAGGGTGGATTGTTGCTCAGACTCCTATGGTCAAGTGACTTTTCAGTGGCCAGACCTATCTTCCTCATTGGCCTCCATCTACATCGTAGATTTACTACTGAATGAATACGTATATCTTCCTTGTAGATTTAAGGCACCAATCAAATTTTATAAGCTTCACGTTGATTAATCATTTAATTTATAAAGATTAAAACTTGAACAAAAACTGGATTTTAATGCGATAGTGTAAAATTAATCGACTGTTGCGTTGACGTAGATCTTTCACTATAGTTGATTCATTGTTTATTACTTATTGTTTTCAGAATAAATTTTCTTAGTATGTATAACAGAGGACTGAATGTATAAGCCAAGGCAAATTATTTTTCCGATTGTATGGGTATTTTTTTTTAATATTTTATTAATTAGGCGACAGTTTTACTAGTACTAATTCAATATTTAATTGGAAATCTTTCTCAACATGTTATGCCTGACGGCATTATCAAGAGATTTGTCGATGGTTAATTAGAAACAAAATTTTTGAGATTTTTTTTTCTTCCTAAACTGAAAAAAAATAAAAATCTCAAAAATTTTGTTCCTAATTATCATCGACACTGTCGTCACGTAAAAAATATGTTGAGAAAAATCTCCATTAAATATTAAATTAGTATTACTAAAACTATCGTCTAATTACACTGGCCAACAAAATTTAAGATTTTTCTTGTGACAAAATGAAAGTGGGTGATTATTGGTAGCATTTTTTCTGCTGATTACGAATATATTTTTTAAATTTCTCTAGCACGCACAGCTTTCTTGTTTTACAATGAAGCATTTTTAAATCATTCAGTGTTTGGGACGTGGTAAATTTCCTTGCGGCCCCAAAATATGGATAGTTTAACAATGCAGACGCTTCTCTTCACACCCATTACTTTAACATCGAAGTCTCATAGTGCATAACTTGGAAAAAATCTAAAAGCAGATTCGGATTCTACATACAAATTACTACTAAGAACACTATGTGTTGTCTTAGTCACAAAATGTATTTTGACTAGTGTTATTAACTTTTAGTAAATCAAAACAAAATTTTTCTTCAAAAGATACTATACTCCATTCAGTTAAATTCCTGATTCTAATTGCTTTTAATTGTTCATTAAAAATCCATCTTGCAAGTTAAGAGAAAAGAAATACTTGGAAGGAAAAGTAAAGATATACTTAATTAAAAGAAAAATATAAAATGACATGATATCGGGCATCAGTAATTACCAAAATTTATAAAAACGAAGGTAAAAGAAATTATGTTCTTCGAGACAGATTCGAACAGAGGTAGCCTCAAATTGATATGTACCATGAATTTTTATTATTACATTAACTTTTCTCAGTAGATTGTTTATAACTAAGTCAAATTACTACTAAAATAAGGAAGGAAATCAAATTTAATTATTAATGAAACATAAAGGGAAAAAAGGTTTTTCAAATGATTCGGTCGACAACTGGGCCAAAGTGAGTTAATTGGAAATCCGCAAGAAGCAAGACAAAGTGGAATGACCCGTAAAAACCAATTTCGCCAAAGTGATGAATGTCCTTTTCGTTTGTATCCAGTACCTAAACCTACAAAAGCAAAATGGAGAGACAGGGTTGTCAGCCTTTAAAAATATGTATGTTGATAAATAAATCCTTTTTTTTTTTGGAAAGTCGTCTTAAAATAATAGAAAGCATTCCGAAAGCATTTGGGAAATAACAAAATATTTCTCTGTCTGTCTCTCTCTCTCTCTCTTTATGGTCCTTTTTTTACTCCCCTTCGTGAAGTGAGGTTACTGAGCCGTTGATTGCTGAGGGTGGAGGAATGGGAATGTTGTCGAAGACAAGAAAGGTGGAGAGGGTGACGAGAGGAAGGAGATTTCTTTTGGTCTCCAACTCCACTCGAGCGCAGTGAGATGGAACTGCCAATATAAGTTTACGACGAGCAGTCCCGTGATTCATATACAGGTAAAGCTCGACCAGGAGCCTCATTAAGAGTCTCGACAAGAACCGGACAGTGATTGGATAGCAAGATAAATCTAGCCACCATTTGTTTGCAGAATTCTATTGGAAAATTTAATTTCTGAATTTTAAACAGGCTAAATGACTAAGGGGGGACCATTAACACGACGAGTGTTTTTAATTAGAGATTTCTAAAGAATATAATCGCAGAACACCATGTTCGTCTTCTTCAAATTTTATAGATGAAATGGATCGTAAAAAGCAAATTTTATAGGCATTCGATTGCTTTAAGAATCAAATACCTTCCTTCTATAGAACTTATAAACAATTATGAAGGAAAAACAAAACAGGATTTCTGTAAAGACTTTAGGATATCTGCAATTGACTCAGGTAGTTGTTTTAGGTTTAATATTTATTCATCTTAACTTCTGCTTATCTCGAGCCTCTGATCTCACTCAAAACAAAAGTATATTGACCAAACGTCCGAAAAAGATAACAGAAACGAAATTATCATCGACGACCGACAGTAGTCTACTTCATTTGGAATTAGCTGACGATCTCGAACAGGCAGCGAGTGAGATCCACGAAGCAGCCCGGGAAATAGGAGCCCAGGCTAAGGCGGCCAAACCGAAGGCGGCTGCATCTAGCCATCCGGAGGCAACGGTGTTGAAACCCGCAGCGACATCACATGCAGAAGAAACAGACGACGAAGAAGAAGGAATCGACCATGAGGAAGGTAATATTCCTTTCGAATGGCGAGTGCAATTGATTCACAAATACTTTGACGATAGCTGGAAGAACCGAGGCTCTCAAGAGAGTGGTCAGAGCGGTGGAAATCAAGAGCGTGGCTGGGAACGATTCAGAGACGACATTGGTCACGGTCAGATCAGGGAACGCTACACAAAAAAGAAAATTGACATTCTCATCGAAGAATGGTGGAACAAAGAGAAATGGAATCGGTATTATTGGGACGATTATGGCTCTGATTACGACGAGCACGGGGGCAAGCATGGCAAAAACTATGGCAATGAAGCTCAAGAAAATCACAAATACGAAGACGAAAACGAGGCTCACTCAAAACACAGCTCGCATCGTCACCATGCTGGACACAATCACCACGAACATCCTCATGGTCACCATCACCATCGTCATCATGATCATTCTCATCATCATCCAGCCCAGGGATCGTCTCCCGTTGCTGCATCTGTTGCTCCAAAAAGCGTGTTAGTATACGATCAAACTGACAATACAGGTGATCATACGTCGCAGCACATGGGCCACATGTCTTTACACACGTCAAGAAAATTTCAACCGGAAGAAACTCCAGTTAGCAACAGTGTAACAACTCACAAAGGGAGACCGACAGGTAAAACAAAAGAAGGATCACACTGGAAAGATCATAATTCAGCGGCCAAAGATAAGCCTGCTTGTGCTCGGAAGACACCTTACTTCTGTCAGAAGGACCCTAGTTACCCATAGTAAGTACATTTAATATTTTACCTATCCTTGACTTTTTGATTACCTTATCAGTAACGATTTTTAACGAAATGTACTTTGTTTAAGCAAGTAATTCAATATTCGGATATTGTCACCAGCCAAAGAATTTTTATTGAACTTTTAATTAAATAAACGAGCCATACTTAATGCATTCGTGTCGTTTGTTTTTAATTTTGTAATTTTCATTCATTATAATAAGCAACATTTAGCAGGATCTACTTTTAAATGGCCTAATTTTATGAATAATTAATCAATTAATCACGTCACTGCGAAGCGTTTTCATTAAACGGATGTGTCATAAACATCAAAAATGGGGAGTCACAATTAATTGCAGTTCGTCCTGCTTTTATTTAATATTAAATCGAATCAAAGCCATCTTCAATGTGATCTGAAAATGCTTTAAACATGATTAAGGAGTTCGTCTTGTATTTTTTCAAGTATGTAAATGCATTTCCAAACTAAGTCACTCTTAATAGGCCACCGTATCATTCATTGTCAACAGAACTGGAAATCCACATTCTCAGCATAAAGGTGCAATTTCTATCGCTTTTAATCGGGACAAAGGATTTGAATTGATGGGGTCCACGAGATAAGGAGCTTCTCTCAGTTTCCCTTTGACCTTCTTATGTAAGGTTGCACAACCTACACAGCTCGTAATTACACCGTTAGATATTCAATTGCCATAAAACAGACAAAATAAATATTAACCTTTCAATACGTTTAAGAAAAAATTATTGCATGTAAAATATTTTTTTTATTAAAGACAATATATTCTGAGCAAAGGATAAAGGAGAGTGAATTTAATTTACCCATTAATGTCATTTTTTTAATGTAAGGTAATATTAATAATTATTTAATTTTATTATCACTTTTTCCTTTGGTATTTTTCAGCGAGATCATAACGGAGTTGATCCGATCGAACCGGACAGCGTTTGAAGAGTTGACTCGAGCGGCGCAGGCGCTGTGGAAGCCTTATGAATATAGGCCAGAGAAGGAGGACAACAGGTCAGTTCGTTTTGGTAGCTGGGAAATACGATTTAAGCATATTAGTACAAAAAATTCAGCAAAAAATCTATAAACACAAGTAATAATATTAAATTATAAATTTAAAACATGCAATGTTGTTGTAATTAATATCTCTTAAAAGATAAATAATCTTCAACAACAAACAGAAAGAGATTAAATTCTTAAACATAATGTGATACTTGCAAGTAAGATTTTCATAACAATTCTGAAAGCTTACAAAGAAAAGATACGCCGATGAAAAGCAATACAATCAAATATTTAGTTTTTATTAAATAAGTCAATTGCCTTAGAGGCATGACCTTACACCTCAGAATTAAAATAAGACGACATACATTTCATAACCTGAGATCGAACCAAATACCTTTATACACGAGTATGAACAATATCATTATAGTGAGCTATACGGAAGAAGGTTTATCTTCCAGATATATATCCTGTTATGCCACTTACCTGTTTGACTAAATTCGCTGAACATAGACTGTTTCATAAACATATATTTGGTATCAACTTACAGATTATTATGTAATACAATTGTCATGATAAATTGTTCAAAGACTGTCAGCAATAATGTGTGGCAGCAATGATAAACATTAAAGGCGTACTCGGCAATTCAGAAATCTGAGCTGATCTCGTGATTCTCAGCAGACGATAACTCAAAACGTTTGTAGCAGTTAGATAATGGCACCCAATGAAAACATTTTTCGTCGTTTTTTTTTTTGTATTGACGTAAATAAGTGAAAAAAATAAAAAAAATCCCGTATATTTGAATAATTAGTTCTTAGTTAATTCCTATGTTTAATGTAATGGTCTTATTATACTGGACATTTTTTATAATAAACAATCCCATGAATGGAAAGATCGCATCATTCTTTTCGTTCAAGGAGGCCATCATGTTGCTCAGAAAGTTGCCTCGCTGCGTCAGCTAGATTTACAGATTCAGGTAAATTAAGAGTTATTGGGCTCAGTTCAGCTCAAATTTCTGAAAGGCCGAATACGCCTTAACTCAATACTACTGGTTAGAGCAGCTACAGCGATGGTCGCGGTACCTGGTTGTCCAGGTTAGGTTAGATTAGGCTGGAGTCCAGGTCGTGGATTTTTTCTTTTCCTTTACAAGCCGGACATTCTTCTGCTCCAGGAGGTGAAGCTTGCTGCTTCCCAACAATATTTCAATCTTCCTAGCCTTCCAACACCAGAATGACCAAATTATTGAAGTGCAGTATTTTCAACACCAAAATTAGTAATTTATTTATTTATCAACTCAAATGCTTTGTGAAATGAATTTATTTTGCTTATTTTGCGATCTCCTCTGTATTTGGTTATTTTGTTTATTTGGTTATCAATGTTTTAACGATACGATTATTAAAATATTTGGTCTAAGTGCAGTATTCTTTTTGGGATTATGTATTCGTAAACGTATCGGAGATTTCAACGAAGCCAACGAGAGACAGGTCAGGACACTCAAAAATTCACCTGACCATCGGGGTCCGAGTAACAATTCATCTTTCATTGTTTCCACCAAACGAAAACACACTGATTGTTAAAGTCCAAGACTGAGACTATGACTTTTGAGTGCCCAGGCCTGTCTTTCTCGTGGGCTACGGCAGTGAGCAAATGATGCTCGCTAGAAGGGGGCTTGAATTACCGTAACAATGGATGCCTGTTATCGCTACACATGTTTACGTATCTACTGTGCTCGTACATAAAATTTTAAATCATAAATTTTTGAATCTTAAAATTCAATTTTGAAGATTTATTTTCTTAAAGCCTCCAATTGTTGCTAACAAATCTTTCGTCCAACTGTAGTAGGGAGCCTCCTTTTGATAATCTCTGAACACTTATGAACACAGTGCAGTCTTTCTCGTCGTCTGCGGAACACGGCCTATACTCAGCGAGTTTTGTACGCTTTGTATATGGAGAGCAATTTAATTTGTAGGGCAAATTAACGTTTTTTTTCCAACTTAATATGATAATTTGATTTTTTGTTCAATTTTATATAGAGGTAGTGATAGACTTACATAAGAAAAATATTAAAAAAAATATTAAATGCGTTAATAATTATTGACTATGGATTATTACCTATGAATTTTTACATCAGCAATACCGACTAAAAAAGAGCAATAACGTTAACATTCTTTCGTTATTTCTAAGAAGTTAAATAAAAAAGACAAATATACTTAAAATTAAATGATGGTTATAGTTTTCAAAAGCTAAAATAAAACGTAAAAAATTTCAAGAAAATACGAAAATAAAAACTAAAGCGGACACAGTAAAGATCGACTAAAATTAGATTTTTAATAACCAAAGCTAAGTCAACAGACAGCTTGTATTGATTTGATTTCCAGAAAGTCAACTTTCAATGAAAGCGTGCCCACTATATTTACAGAAAATAAATTCGGGGACAATATTAGAGCTTTTTAATAATTCAGGGTTTAACATTCTGTTAACGTCTATTTATATATTATTCAAATCATTCTCCAGAGCTACCAAAAGTATGAGAATTAAAGTAAACAATAATGTAAATAAAAAGCAAGAATAGAAAGCTTCCTTAAATTGTCGTATTCATTTTGCTTTTATTTTTAAGAAGATAAAAAGAACCGACTTAAATTCCACGCGAGATTTCAATTTAAAATTTAAATATGTCAATACTAAGAATCAAAATAACATGGACCAAATTCCTTTACTTTTAAAGTTAAGTGAAGGATGAGCGAGGCTTTTAAATACGATTTTTTCTTAATATATTTCTTAAAAAAAAATATCAGAAGTTCAATTTCGAAAGAGAAAGTATAAACAAGCCGCTTATTTTGAAAGAAAAATTTCTAGTTTTTCTTTTCAGATTATTTCCTGTTATTTTATTTTTAAATTAGCTAATAAATAAGACAATATCAATCCAAAGCATTGGAAGGGAAAAAATTAAGTAGTGAAAGTTTAAGAAGAAGCAACAAAAACATGAAAAAAAAATAATTGAGCGCATCTTCATTCCCACACGAAAAATTCCTATAAAATTCATCATTTCTGTTAAAAAAAAATCAAAAAAATCCCTCTTTTCCAGTGTGTATTCACCATCATCAAGAAAGGTTTGGCTATCGAACCATGAAAGAATTAACAATCGATGAGATCATAAAGTCGACTTTTCTCATTCGAACATTACGTCTGCGCAATTAACAAAAGGACTCTCCGTGCCTGTTCCTACTGGTTTCGACGTCCCGTATATCTTCCAGAATTCTTACTTTAATTTCAACTTCATTGTACCATCCATATCCTCATTCTCCATTCCGGTTTTTTTTTTTTCATTATAAATTGAGATTTAATGAAATAATCATTTTTTTCTTCACTATAATATTTCTACGCTATCGAAGTTGGTTCCTGGTCTTTTTTCGCCTTTACCCAAATTTTGTTCGAAATAGTTAGAAATTTTTTATGCAATTTCTTTTTGTCCACCTGTTTTAAAGAGATTTTGGAAGTTTCTGTAACGAAGTATTTATGTAAAACCTTTTAGCTTTTTTTTAAAGAAGATAACAGAACTCACTTCTGTTCAACGAAACTAAATAAAGGCTATTATCTTAAATAAATTTCTATTTATTTATTACGCTTTGCAAAAATAATTAACATTGAAATTATATCTTTCGACATAGAAAACGAGAGCGAAAATCGGATTTATTTGAGGCGTATAGTAATAGTTAAAAACATTATTAATGACTTCACTGAATCTTTACATGCTTACATGAAATGTCACACTTTTTTAATGCACGCTCTTATTGCATAAAGACAATGCACATTCTTAGGCGAACTGAATGTGACTTACAAGTTAGCGATAATGAGAAAGAGAGAAGGATGACCTGCTAACCAGATAATAGTTTTCTATAATATTTTTAATTTTCAACAACTACCACATTCTGAACATTCACAATATTTTCATGTTACCTGAGTTTTAAAATTTTTGGCAGAGACAGCACCGCATCTTTTTTCTCTTCCTTCATCCCTGGGACCTGCATACTTCATCTTTAGCATATTTTTAGAATTCTAAATTTCCAGCCTTTTGCAAAGGATTCGTTTAAGAACATAAGCTTCAATGATAGTCTAGACTCCAGTCTTCTACTAAGTCATTTACTTGAACGGTTGGATGTATAACATCCATTATATCCTACTCTTTCATGTAATTCCTCAGATTCGAAATTGATAGGGATGTAATGGAAATGGCGAACAGACAACACCCCGGCACTTTTCAACAAATCATGCGTTTCCACGCAACAATAGCGTAGGATCTCTTTCACATTTTTACGTCTGTTATGACCTTTATGAGTAACATAGAGAAACGAGAGTTGGTGTCATGGGTAGAGGAGGAACCCGCGAACTAAAAATACTTTCATGTAATAAGAGTGTAAATCGACACATATAAGGGAAAAAGGCTTCGCTCAGTAAAGTGGACATTTTATTGATGAATTCTTTCTTACATTTCATCAATAATTTAACATCTGATGTATGGCGTATAATAAAACTCTCATGGACCCATCTTGAATTATTCTTTAATGGAAAATTTACTTAGTAAATAACGCAATAGAAAAAGGCTGCAAATTAAAAGGTAGAGAGTCGTAGCAGGTTTCGTCATTAATAAGTTTTTATTACTCGAGATTCTTTTTATTTTATTTTTAAAAAAAAAAATAATTTTAAAAAATCAATAGCTTTCCTTAGTGTACGCATTTTACCCCTTAAAAACGAAAGTTTTGTTCGGCTTTAAAAAAAGAATTTTCTTGTTAGTTTTTTTTTTATTAATTATGAACTAATAGTTTAAATGCAGACCAGTCAGACAAATAAAAATAAATACTCATTCATTATCTTCATTTTCTTTTTTGTCAATTTTTCTCTCTTGCCCAACTTCTGCCTGGTAGTACGACGCATTCGACGTATAATTGTCGTGGTAACGAAGCCGAAGCGAAACCGCTGTGGGCACCCAACGACAGAGGACAGTGGAAAGTCATCGTCAACACCCAAGACATGAAACAAACATTCGTCACCGAGAGATGCACGTACGTATACGCCAAGAGATAATTTCAATAACCTTTAGCAATAGAAACCGTTTATTAAGAATGAAAAAATTAAATTAAAAACAAAAAAAAAGTTATTCATATTTCTGCTGACGTTTTAAGTTAACGTTTCAGTTTAAAGTTCATAGTTTTAATTAACACAGTTGTATTTTGTTTCTCTTTTCCCAATTTATGAGCAAAGGATATTTCGTTTTTTGTTTGCTTGAAGTCCATTGAATAAGCAAAGCCGCTATTTGGCAACACTATGGGGAAAAAATATTCAAAATGTTTATTAGATATTTTAAAAATTAATCTCGCATTCATTAATCTCCATAAATTTATTTAAATTATTTTTTACCCAAATAGGAAACGGACGTCGGCATGTGCGTCCTCTATTGGCTATCGATGCAAGCAAACTTTCGACGTTCTGCCGCTTGTTGCGCTGGACCTACTGCATTCGTCACCCAAATTGCATCTAGACTGGTTCCTTTTACCTTCATTTTGCCAATGTCACGACATTAAAAACCACATTTAAGATATACGATAATAAAATACGGAGCGATGGGGATCTTATATTTTGTCAACTAAAGGATAAACGTAAAATCTCACTGAAAAATCGATCGACGTTGAAAACTGAGGAATAGTTAGTATTATATGCATTAGAAGGTTACTTCCAACATACAAAATTTGCGATCTTTCTAACTTTAGTATTGTTTACTAATAGAGCTTATTATATACTCTATATTATACTAATATGTTGTGATACATATTAAGTAATAATATATTACATACAAAACCCCTAGCGGTATGAGTTGTCATATCGTCTTCTTAGTATTGAAATTGGAATTTAAAAATACCGTCGAATTTTGAATTGGGAATTTTAAAATTTATTGAACTCATTTCTAATATAATTTATTAATGTTTTTTTATATCATAGTTTAAAGAAAAAAACAGAATCCGAGCACATATAAGAAGAAATTTAACAACAATATTTTTTTGTATGAAGTAACTTTGATACTTTATTGTATAATATTAATATACTCATTAAAATCACATTTCCAATATACCGTCATAAATGATGAAGGTTTAATCACAGCTGCCGATTCGTTAAAGAAAATTTAGTAATTTCACAATGTTGGCGTTTATTTACTACTCCCGAACTGCTCATTAATCATGGCATTTAAAAGCTATTAATAAACTTTTTTTTTTATTACCCAAGCGAATGGCAGTTTGTTCTGAAATTAAATGGGAAATATCCATCAACTCTAATTAACAAGAATCCTATTATAAACTAAATGCCTTTAAGGGGTTACACAACAAAAACGTCAATGTGCAATAATAGTTCGTAATCGATATTTATTTTAAATATTTATTTGGAGAACGAGAATTTTTTTTAAGGAGATATTAATACCTTCAATTTTTTTAAAATGTTGTATAGTACGTTAGAAAATGATATAGATTAAATTTACCATGTATTAATTTTGTAAAAAATAAATCCAATTCGAATCAACGTCTAGTTTTGTGATTTAATTTATTTTTCACATTTTCTTCGTTTAGCATTCTTCTACATTTAAATGCACTGTAATTTTTTCTTCAGCCAAAATATTTTATATTTATACTTTATTTCCTCCCTAAAATACTTTATATTAAAGTTAACCAGTTTCGAGTCTATTGGCATAATTCCCATTTTTTTTAAACCAAGGATCCGCCTTTGTTAATGTTCTTATAAATCATCTAATAAATGCACTTTTAACTGGGGTCCACCTCTTTTCTTACAATTTATGATGACAAATTAACCTGAAAATGCCGAAGGATTCCAGAAGAAGTTATAATATATATTTAGATTCTGAGCGTATAAATATAAATTTTAACGTCACAATATTACAGCGTGTACAAACATCGTAGTTAAAGAATTACTTCCCTCTTCGTAAACATTTAACTCGTATTCATTTGTTCAAATATTTATCTTTCCGGAAAAACGATATTTGTTTTCTGCACAGCCACTAAAAACTAATTACCCTACTCTATATAAAAATAACATCGACAGTGAACCATTAAATTAACAGTTAATCCTTCATAAACCTTCTTTTTCTTCAACAACAGTCAAAGATACTTCCACTAGCTTTTTCTGTTTGCCCAAATTTCAATTTCAACCGTTCAAACAGGGAGCTAGAAGTCGCTTAGGAAGGGAAAAATAAGAAATTAAAAAGAAAAACAAACAAAATCGTGCACAAAGTAACAAAGAAATAATATAAAAACGAAACTAGAGACCTACATTCAACGTCCAGAAAACAATTTGTTTTTTTAAAAAATATATGAAACCAGCTCAGATCGTGAGATTCTATTTAAGAATTAAGTTGAAGATAAAAAGGAAGAAATAATATCAAATGGGATTAAAATTTCAATTTATATTGCTACTTATTCGAATTATTTCACAGGCAAAAGATGCTTTTATCTTTTATTTTATTTTAACTTTTTTTTTTTTTTTGTCCGCCCGAAAATTGAAGGCAGGACAGAAAACAATATTGCAGCTTATATTAAGGACACCCAGATCATTAATGAAACATAATACTATATGGAGGAATATTCAAAGAAACCACGCGGTTTAAAGTAACTATATTTGTTGTATTTAACGTTCCATTAGCAACTGTATTCCACGTACTACTAGTTCGCCACAAGCATTCGCTGGCTAAACCGAAAAATGAGGAGCCAGAAACTGTGGATGGACATCAAACAACAGAAGACAGAGAAACCACTAATCCACATAACGAATTTATTCTGATGAATACGTATTTCGGCAGCCAAGCTGCCTTCTTCAGTCTCTCTGATCATAGCTTCTCTTGGATGCTGAAGAAGGCAGCTTGGCTGCTGAAATACGTATTCATCAGAATAAATTCGTTATGTGGATTAGTTGTTTCTCTGTCTTCTGTTGTTTCATTCGCTGGCTGATGAGATTTCAATTTCTTTGCTGCGAAGCGATGCATCTTATGTTCAGAAGAATAATTTACTTCGATAATGCGTACTTTTTGTCAATCCATATAGAATTTGGTTCCAATTACCTTAGTTTATATTATACATATTCAAGAGTAAAATTTAAGATATAACTATCAACGGGTACAAGCGAAATAAACTTTTCCTTTGATTTAACGCAATAACACTATCTAACACTTCTATTAAATTATCTAATTTAAAAACAATTCAGTACCTGCAACTGCATGAAACAAGTCCATTTGATTTACATAAATTTAGTTGAAATGATTCATTGGCAAAAGGTGATTTTGGTTGTTGGTTTTATGTAGAAGAGTGCTGGGCTTATGGGCTTAAAATTTCATAAAACTTTATATGGAGACACTTCTCATAATTTTAATTAAACAATAATTTAAAAAGTCCATTAAAACGATTTCGATGTTTTCATTATTTTGATCTTGATGATGCCCCCTAGGGTCATTTCTATGATGAAAATTATTTTTGAAATGATTAATAGAATTGCTACGGACAAACCAGTTTTAAAACAAAGCGTAAAGAAGATTATAATAGATGTTGTATAAAAAGCCATTTATCTGAATTGAAATTCTGTTTCTATGAAGAAAAAAAAATTTGCTCAAACCCACTTGCCGCATAATTTACAATTCATCTTGCTGGGAAATTCTAAACATTTAGGAGCACGTAACACCGTTTTTCCCTCCAATAAGTAGATGAAGAATTTGCTTTTCTAAATAAACAGCTAAAGAATTTAGAAAAATATTTTATATATTTGTTTACTGTTGTATAATAACCGAAGTTTCTCAATTTTTAGTTTTTTAGTTTTTTATTATAGGGTAAAGGCGAGTTATGTACATATCCTAATAAAAGGCAAGCATGTACAGTATTTCCAAATCTAAACAGATGCATACCTCTTTTCACCAATTATCAGATATCTTGCTGAAGATGGCAAAATAGCTAAATTGTACCTTCTAACAGATATCTTATGTAGTGGAATAATAAGCTATGTTTATTGTATTGCTAGAAATAATAAGTATAGTTACTATGTACTGTCATGGACAAAAAAAACGCTCCCTCACTCTGTGCTGCTATATTTTTAAATGAGCGTTTAAAACAGGATGGTATGATTTTATTGGTTAAACGATGTCAGATATCTGGTGGCAAAGTAATAAACGCTCATTTAAAAATATAGCAGCATAGGGAGCGGTTTTTTTTGTCCATGACTGTACATTAGCCCGCTTCCAGATCCAATCAGCGCGGAGCCCGATTGGAACGTTTTTCGTGGGATCCTTACAGAATATACACTACACATACATACGAGTATCTGTAAAATATTTTTTGAATTAGTATATTTTATCTCAGAATTGTGAGATTTAATGTTATGAGCCGATAGGATCCAAAATTGTCTTGTGCGGTAATGTTAAAAAATTTTTTTTACTGTTTAACATTATGTCTTAGTTTTATGTGCATTGAGCTATAATAAATATTGTTTGGTTAAATATTTATGAATGTTAAAACTTGTTCATTATAATAATTTTATTTCAAGCAGAAGAAATATTAGTTGAACGTCTTCAAGTTGTAAATAAACGAAATATCCTAAAATTAACTGCCATTTTGGTGAAATAGTAGTATTTCAAATGCTATCTCTGTATAAATATCAATGTATTTTATGAACGCTTAATTTTACATTTACGATACATCCATACATTTAATGCCATTCAATGCCAAAATATTTGAGTGACTTATGTTTTCGATCTAGTATACGTTCATTCTACGTGCACTGATGTAATAGAAACATTTAATTTATGAGATCTATTTCACCCAAAGAGACAGTTTTTAGGATACCCCTGTATATTATAAAGAAGCTACATTTTCAGTTATTTTCACCAATAAATTCCTTGTCTCCTATTTCTTATTCCACTTCTTCCCATCTTCAGAAAAAACGTATTTAGGCTGAAAAATTTTAGAAATTACATTAATTAATAAGTAACAACTACAAGTAAATTAGCTAAAAATTTTATGGATCAAATATATCATGCATATACATAACCTCTTTTATTGGGAGAATGCCTTATGGATCCATTGAAGAAATCGCCCTTATTGCAGTACGATGTGATGCTTTTTGTACTGCCCTATAACGAAAACAAAGAGCGGTATTTCAAATGGCAATAAACGGGAGAAAGAACCTGTTAAAGCTACGGGGAAAACAAAAGCAAAACAAGGGAATGAGATAAGAAACGACTAATAGAAAACTCGATCGGGCCGCGCTGGAAAGGGGAATACAACTGATAAGGCGGAGAGAACGAGAAAGAAAGGTTAGAGAGAAAACGGCAACGTATCGCAATCGGTGTTGTTGTTGAAATATGGAAATGAATCGGAGAGAGAGAGAGAGAGAGAGAGAGAGAGAGAGAGAGAGAAAAGGAGGAAAGAGTCAGTTGGCTTCGTCCGTGGCCTTGATGCACGTGGGTGTGCAACCGAGTGTTTTATGTGCGTGATCCGTTAACTCTCATTTGGGCAACGTTGTCCGATTCCTTGTTCCGTGTGACGTCGTCGTCGTCGTTCGCCGGGGGAGTCAAGGTCGGCGCACGGAGGGACCTTGACGCTTACGAGTGCGCAAGCGCAACATTACGGAACGGCTAAGCGGAGAAAACGCAGGCAGCCATCTGCTAACATTCTACGTGCCTTATTAATAGATGGGGAAAGAAAAAAAATCAAGGATCCCTCACGGATATGAATTTCCAAGTTCTGGTAATGGACAATTTTTTAAATGCGTGATTGTAAAATAAAATAAAAAAAATTACAATTCAATGCGCTCATATCAAATAAAATAAATAAACAAACATAATAATAAAAATCAAACTTTTTTTTTTTTTTATTAACGAATAAGAATGTTTTTTTCTCCACAACCACACGAATTACAAACAATCACCACAATGCACTTGAACATTTTCACGAGTTGAACGTTTCTTTTTGAACGAGAAAGGCCATTAAGAATAAAATATGCCGCTTTGTTTTGTTTCTTTGTTCACGAATGTTTTCCTCCATATAATGAATAATAAATGGGATAGTTTCTTTTTCGAGCCTCTTAAAAACACGAAGAAACAATTTAATTAAGATGAACAACAATAACTAGCGCGAGCAAGGCTTAAATCTCTCACATTTTAATTACCACAACAGCAGAAATGATCTTTGAGAAGAGATCTTATGCTTTAGAATTTTTATTCGGTCGATTGTATTTTAAGTGTTCTTAAGAAAATACTTGAGAAAGTTATGAATATATTATAATACTTCTCCTGTTTAAATTTCGCCTGAATTACCAGTCCATTAGAAATTTTTTGATATCTCGTTTCTTAGAGTAGCGTTAATACAGAGACGAGTCCCCGCCAATCTACTGAATTAAGAGGAAAATTTGCTTGAAATCGACTGTATTGAACACCGGTGGCGACAATAACCGACACGCGTTGTCAGTCTACAAGATATGAAACGATTACAACATACCTTTCGAAGTCACGGAAGCATTGTAAAAAATTCGAAGAACACTATTAAGGACCTCTATTCTAGTAGAAATATATTTCATGTCTCTATATAATCGGATGAATAAAACTTTTCATTATAAGAGTGGCTTCCATAATCCCTTATAATCAATGCCAACATTAGCCATTTGCTAAGAGCTCTCTCTTGCACTTATAATGGAAACTGACTTATTAAAGCATAAAGAGCATTAAAGTCTACATAAAAGTTTTTGTATATCCCGAGAATATCCAATTAGAGATGGAAAGTCTTTTCATTTTCTCACTTCTTGGGAAACTTTTTATGGGCAGACAATAAATTAATTCCAGAAAACAAGCTTTTGGAAAGTTCCACATGAACAGGGACAGCTGACCGCCTCCAATTATTCTGTTTTCGTCGTCGTGATCAGTAATCAAAGGGGTGAAAAACAGGAATTCCACCTTCTGCTTATGAATGGAGGCTGCTAACAAGGCACCGGTCGTAAAAATGGAAACGGAAGGAGAAAAAGAGTGAGAAAACGAACTCAGTGCCTTAACTTGCCTTAACTCACAAAGGGAAACTTTGTAAACCATTAATGGTCCCGTAAAATGGAAAGAAAGAAGGGGAAAATCAAAGAAAAAGGCGAACAAATAAGTGAACGAAGAAAATAATATATAACAACAGACTCTGCTTCCCATTTAAAAAGTGTTTTTGAAAAGTCTCTTAAATGTGAATTATAGACACTTAGCTGGCCATTCTTTATATAAACACTAAAAAAAATATTTAAAAGAAAAAAAAATCGTTAATCTTACAAAAACAAGCGAATAATTAAATGCCTGAAAAAAGTGAATTTGACCATAAGAATAAAAACTTAAAAAAAAATAAACGTGAAAATAATGTTTGAGAGGGAATTTGCGCTAAGTATTCATTTGAGAGTCCATGAATCGATTAAATGTGACCACACGGCTAATAAACGTAGAGAAATATTTGGAATTAGGAGTTTCAGATAATAAAAAAAACAAACTAACTTTGCTTTCTCATTGTTTTTTTTCTAGATAAAATGACATTATTACTTTGTTTTCAGTTGAGAAAGCATTTACATAAAACATGAACTCAAAAAAGGTAAAACACTTTACCAACCGTAGACTTTCATCAGACTTTACCCACATGATGGAAGGAAACTAAAGAGAGTAGAGAGCCAAAGGATAGTCAAGTAACTGAATAATTGATGATGTAAAAGGGGTTAATGGAAGCGTTAATTAAAAAGGAGAGAAATGCTAAATTATTAGGACACAACTTTTGAAAACTTTAAGAAAGGCATAAAAATCAAAAAAGCTTTAACTATTGATAAAATCTTGTCTGGTGTTCTATTAAAACCTCATTTGCAAGTTAAATTATATGACAGTTTATTATTACGTTTTCTTATATTGCATTCTAGTGGGCGTTTTTATGTTACCCTAATATTGGCTCTTCTGTTCTTGAATTTGAATTGATCAAATTTTTAATCACGTTGTTTGATCAATTGTTGCATGAAAGCAGACGAATCCCGAAACAATCGAAATAGTAAAATAGCGCTAAGAAAATAAGGCACAATTAGAATTTTGTGTGTGTATGCAAGTTCGGTTTGATATATTATTTTAATGAGAGGACTGAAACACAGTACCTGAAAGTTAAGGAGATTCTTTTGGAATTATCTCACAGTAAGATTTTACGTCGTGGAATAACATATCAACTCCTACCTATGAAGTATTTGAGCCATTAAGAAGTATGGAAAAGGTAGTGTTTTCTTTTCGTCCAAATTTTTAATCGCCATAGTGCATTGACCGATTGTCGCATGGAAACAAACGAACCCCGAAACAACCAAAATAGTAAAACAGACGACATAAAGAATGATTTTGTAGCAAACTTTGTAAGAGGAAGTTTCCAGGAAGTGTTTTTTAATCTTAAAATATTTACCATAACCTTAAAAAATAAAATTTGTTATTTGTTTTATACATGGTGATTCAAAACTCAATGTACAAACTTTTAAGGGAGTTTCTAAGCAAAAACAATTTATATGGTTGCAGTGTAACAAGTATTTAATTTTTTTTTACTTTATTTATATTTGGATCTAGCACCCGTAACGAATCTGTCACACAATAAACGCCAGAATAATCAATTATCCATAAAAATATGGACATGAAAAATAAAATTTTATGATAAGTACTATTTTTTATCCATAATTATTTAAGCAATAAATATTAAATGAACTGATATTTCAGTTGTAAGTACAAATTTTCAAAAGTCTTAAAACAATGCGACCACACACATACCTCTTTGACTGCTGACCACATAATTATCACAAGATGTCTCATATACTTATTATTTATGAATTCTGAACAAATCTTTAAAAGAATAATTTCTCAGTTAAAATATTAACTGTTTTATCTGGAAAAATATTATCCAAATAACACACACGTAACGCGGGAATCTTTCAAGTGCTGTACAAATATCCACTATTGCAATGAAAATATGACAAGCTCTTTAAAATTTAGCAATTCTTGATCCGTTATCATTATCAATCATCAATCATCAATCATCAATCATTTTATCTAATATCGTTCCATCTTTGGCTAATCTGATCTTTATTTTCTAAGTACAAAATAGGGCAATGTATGTAATAGTTCAAATATATAGTTAGCCTCAAGAGGTTAAGGACAATATATTATTTTACATGAAGTTCAGTAATGTTCACATAACACTAAATTCTTGCGCTTTTTCCGCTTGCTGTCAACATAATGACTGAACTTCATCCACCATGAACAGTTTCAACTGGCTTATTGCGCTTTTCCAACTGGCTTATAGCAGATTTTCCAATGAAAGTGACAATGAAGTCATAGGAATTTTCAATCAATGATGTAATTCGGGGAGCAAAATTGCTTGATTGAAAAAAAATTTCTGAATTTTGGTACGATCAAATAAAATATTAATATTTAATAGTTTGAAAAGTAGGTCAAGCAGTGAAATGACAGGCAGTTTTTACTCTTTTAAAAATTCGTTTTAATTATCCTTTTCAAACACTTGAGATTTTTTTTTAAATCTCAACTTAAAAAATTAAAACCTGAGTCAATTGCTTTCTATTCTTAAATAGAGCTGAATATAGTTACAAACTTCTACAAATTTGAGAAGAACTTTCTTTAAATTTATTAAAAATATTTTCACGATATTATAAAATCCTTATGAAAGACAATATTTTGAATAAAATATAATCCAGGGAGCGCTTATAGCATAGAATGGCAGCATGCGAGAAAGTGTTTAACCAGATACGGGTGTTTTGCGATATTCATGGAGACAATCGGAAGAGAACAAGAGAAAAAGGAGATGAAAAGCATTTAAGGAACAAAAGGGAGGAGTCCCTTATGACCTTCACGAGAATTGTTCTCTTCGTCATCTTTTAGAAATTTATCGAAATAAAAGTCCAATTAATTAGAAAGAAAAATTCTAGAACGAATTTATACTCTATTGTTTTTGGCTTGTGAGAATCACCTTGAATTCATTCAACTTAACAATAAAATTCGAAGATCAAATCGATAGCTGAAAAAAATCCTCAAGTTAATCATCGTCTTCAAAGGGATGTAAATTAGAAATTCGCCTTGCTTTTAAAGACTAATGAGTCGCCCATCCAAAAATTCCTCCCGATTCTATTATAAATCATCGTTTTATGATAGAAATGAGAATTATATAAATAGTGGCAGCCAAAAGATTCTGCTCATTACCCACCTGAACATCCTCTAAGGAATCGGTGCCAACGAAAATTTTAAGGAACTTTTGAGGAAGATTTTAGCAACAATGGCGTACAAAATCAGCTTTATTGTAAGTTAATTAAGAAAGCATTTGTTTCTTAAAAGGATACGCTAATTAAGATTAATGTCTCTTATTTTCTAAGTTCAGACGAATCTTTATATACTTGCTTTTTCCCTTCGCTTTATTAGCTATATACACAAGCCTGTTTTGATTAATTTAATTACTTATTTTTAACATAATTTAAGTTATTGAACAGTAAAAGTAAATTCAGCAAGTTTTAAATTTATCATGAAGTCTTGTTTCCTATTAAGGTTTAATGTAAATTTGATAGGGTGAAACTTTTATAGAAGTGCTCAACTTCATTTCACTTGGCTTTCTTTTGTCGAATTATTTTAGAAAATATCTAATTATTACTTTAAGAATTTTATTAAGATAAACTACCAACATTAGCAATATAATTTGAAAATTGCATAAGATTAATACTGAAGAGTTCATAAAACTTAGTCATTAAATTAGCAAATGCAAATAAACACAGATTTGGTATAATGCCTATAAAGAGCAACAGCTTTCTTCATTTGTTAAGATAAATGAACGTAAAACTAATTTCTTTAATCGAAGTAATGCCAATGCAAAGAAATGCCAATTTTAATGTGATATAATCTTTACTATTATAATTAAACGTTATTTTTTAATTTTTTTTTTTTTTGCCAGTGTATATTCCTCTTTTGCATTGGACTTTCGTTTGCCCAGATGACCACAGAGAAACCGTCCGAAGATGATCTTCAGGGGCAAGGGACGGACGTGTACTCTCGACGTGCTCCCGATCCCTACGACGGCCCGCTGCCACCGCCTTACTATGGCGAATATCCATACGCTCCTTATCCATATGGCTTCCGCGACCGCCTCGACTATCCTTATGGCTACCCCTATGGATACCGTGGTTACCCGTTCTTTGGATATCGTGGATACCCATATTACTTTAAATAAAGAAGAAGCTATTTTTAACAACTAACGAGCTAAAATTTACAAGTATTACTGTCAATCCTAAATAATTTAATGTTATAAAAATTTCACTGCATTTTTAATTTTTGAAAATGTATTTGTTGACATATGCAAGATGCTTGTAATATTTATGAAAATATATTAAAATTTATTCTCGTTGAATTCTTTTCTTTTCTGTTCCAAAAATAAAAGAACCATTCTCCAAAAATAAATGGCCGCTGGGATAATTCTGAATTTAGTTACATCAAATATTATTCACAATAAGAAAAGTTTGAAAAAGGCTATTGAAATATACAAGAGAAACACAGTACAGCTCTATATGCATGTAAATATAAAATTATTCCATAAATAAGGAATGATTCTTTAATTGTATTGTAACATATAAGGAAAAATAAGTTAAGTGAATATAAATTAGTCTATTTTTTCAATTTACATAGATTTACTTTTTTTTGTAATTTGCACAGTGTAATACTTTAGCTTAGAGTTGGTTAATTCCATAAACACAACCAGATAATTATATGAAAATTGATCATTTGTATTAATATTTCATTGTCATTCAATCGTTTTATTATCTTTCGCTGCTCATTTATTCGGATTCTTTGACCATATGAACCAACCTCTATAATCTATCACGATAAAAATAATTATTAAGATAGAAAAATAAATTTCAGTAAAAAAGGAAAATATTCAAAAAAAGCAAATGAATTCTACAGAAATTTGTTTATTTTTTATTATTAGCATTCATTGGAATATAAAATAAACAAATGGCAATATATGAAATGGAAAAACACCTGGGTACAAAGTCACAAGATCGGCAACATCAAATTCATAACTGGCCAACATCGCGTTAAAGAGTTAAATAATTTTTTCTTAATCGTCGAAAGAAATATGAAGATGAGTTTTTACAATTAACAGACCGACAATCCATGAACAGTCGTGGAGGCAGAGTGCGACACATTATGCGAAAAATGTTTCTGAATAAAAATGGGGATACAATCTATTGAGGCTCAAATTCAAATGGGCATATTTGACGATGATTATTATTACATACAATCTATAATAAATGAGGCTGGATGTTAAAGCGTACATTTGGTGTTAGCCAGTCCTGAACAAGTCCAAAATGAAAAAAAAAACATGCTGCAACATACGCAGACTCAATCGGATACATCATTGAGAAATAGAGATTCTATTCGGAATTCTAAACACCTTGGATAAAACTTGATTATCAGCCATAGTAAGTTGGTGTAAGTTAATTTTGGTGCATCCAGCCTGTCAGACCATATTATAATGAGCACAAAAGTGTACACCAAGCACGTGGAAGTCGATTTCAATAAACACAACGTATTTAAAAAAATTATAAAAAAATAATTTCGCATAAAATCATTTCAACGCTTATTTCAACTCCGTATTTACTTAAAAATTTATTTGAAATTCAACTAAATGAAAGTTAAATACAATTAATTAAAGTTAATTGCTTTCTGATTATGTGAAATTCTTCTGCACGGGGATAGAAAGAAAAAAGGCGTTTTATTAAAAAAAAAAAAGCCTGGCTAAATATGAAAATTTTAAACTGTTACGAAACAGAAAATTATTTTATTTAGAGGTTATTTCTCGATAAACAACAATATTTGAAAATTCCATCCACTGACCTACATGGTAACTGTTCCAGTTCATTATGGAATGCAATGTAAAACCACTTGCTCATTGCGGTGCCATTATCGGTGCGAAATAATTGTCGGGTGCGACCAGCTTAATCAAAATACAGCCAATTTTAAGTACGGCTAGAATTAAGGAAAATTAAAATGTAAAAATAATCATCATTTGGGAAAAGGATTTTATCTATTTATAATTGAGAAAATAGAGTAAAAGTAACTTGAAAAAGTGCTTCGTTTACTTAAACAGCTTTATTGAATACTCTAATTACGAAGTTTTAATATATTATTTCCATCTGTTTGTTTGTTTTGCCAACCTCCTTGTTAAAGAACTATAATCTTTTAACTTGAATCTGCATTTAATAATAATGTATATTTAATTCTTCACTTGTTTTATCCCAAATTATTTGATAAATTCGCCCAAACATCCTCATTTTTAGGAATCTAATCAAGCACTTGCGGGAAGGTCTCATCTAAATACAGCAAAGTTAATATGGTACTTTAACAATACCGTCAATATTGTTCTAAATTATTGTTGATCCAGTTCATGGATGGTTCGGATCATTGTTACCATACGCACGGATAGTTACAAAATTTTCTTTAATTTATTTTTCATAAATTAGTTTTATCCTTTTTAATTTATGTCAAAGAAAATAAGCCCTGCCTATTATAGTTTTATTTATATTAATCCCGAGGTTGGCTTTTTCCATTAGAGATTATAAGGATCTTTCCTATCAGAAATCTCATGGGGATTTGTGGTTACAATAATAAATCCAATTACGAACCCAAGAAATATGTAAATAGTTTATAAAAAACAAAACTTAAGTAATACAATAAATATATTAAATAGTAAAAAAAAAATAAATAAATAAAAAAGAGGAAAAACATTTTTGGAAAAGTAACCAAAAATATTACGTTTAAAAGAAAATATTAAAAAGAAAATTCTTATTAATATACTATAGAATAAGCTCAATAGCCGAAGTTGGATTAAATTCTAAATGAGAGCAGAAAATCACCTAAGACTAATCGTAAGGCTGAAGTGGAAAGAAAAAAATAAGTATAATTTTCTTTTTCAATGTAGCATGAAGCTTCGTTTCTCACCTTTCCCTTTCATTCGATGCCCCACCCACGTCTTGCACAAACGGACGCCTGCTAACCTACGCACCTTTCCGTCACTCGGTTTGTTACACTTATTTCGCGCTCTTTTTTTTTCCTTGCGAAATTTATTTTCTTGTTAGTGGGTCTTTGTAGCAGGCTCACTGTCAAGGGGAAGTGAAAGCGGCACCAGGCATCGGAGAGCACGACCTTCTGTTCGGCTGTTTGTGCCTGGCTCATACCGATCATAGTGGTCGCGCTAATTCACTGGAAGTTGGATGGCCCCACCCCCATTTTCAGTGTCACAGTCGCGTATATATACTGGCAAAGACTCCATCGAAGGCATGCTTCAGTCTTCACTCGACTTCCAAAGTCCAACAACAACTTCCAATCTTCTAACACTCCAACCAATTCTCTTACAACCATGGTTTACCAGAAATTGGTAAGTAAAATTCTTACTTTTGATCTCTATGCTTAGATTTTGAAAAGCCTATCCATATCCTTAAGCTAAGATGTCTTCTTAAATTCAAACTTATTTTCTGATCGCTTTGCAGATCGTTCTTGCTTTCTTCGCCGTCGCCATGATGGTTGCCGTCATGGCCGAAGAGCAACAAGCCGTTGCTGAGAGTGGCGACCAAAAAGGAGAGGGATCCGCCTTCTTCGGCCACTACGCCTACGGACCCTTTGGATATGGCTACGGAAAGGGATTCGGATATGGCGGCTACGGTCTTGGCCACGGATATGGCGGTTATGGCCATGGGTTGTACGGACATGGATTGTACGGCCACGGTCTCTACGGACATGGTTATGGCTATGGCTATCCTCACCACTATGGTGGCTATTATGGCAAACACTTTTATGGGTAAAATAACCTACTGGAGCTCTTAATGCATAAGAATAAAGCAATCAAACGTTATAATAAAATAGAATATCAAAAATCTTCATGTTTATAAAATATATCCTTTCACTTTTTTCAGTTGAAGAAGCCACAGGAAGATGTAAAGAAATGTTTAAACTAATTTAAATTGTTGTCAGTTAATTCGTCAAATTGTTTCGATTTGTATAAAGACTGTTGATTATGTAAAAGAAAACTGAGAGAATAAAACAATTGCGAATATGAAATGTATTTTTGTGTTTTGTGTGCTTTATATAAAACGAAATACTAATTACACAAGAGACATGCAACCTTTCCAGAAGGCTTTCAGAGACAATTTTCGTCTCTAAACTGCAAATTCTTAAAACAAACCTGACTTAAAGCAATTCATTTTTAAACACTTTCCTAATTAACAACAATTCGCGCTTGGGAAATTAGTTCAACGAATAAATAACTTAAAATTGAATGTTCTGGAATGTAAACAACGTAAAAAAGTCAAATTTAAAAAATTCCAATTCCTACTTTCAAAGAATGAGAATTAATTCTTATTAATTAAGTTTCAAAGGAAGCGGGCTGATAATTTATTAAGTAAACAAACTAAGGAGCACAGTAAAAGAAACACATATATGAAGTTAATCTTTAAATTAAAAAATTAAAAAGTGAGTTTTTGCACGTGGAATAGACTTTATTGTGAACAAAACACATAATTAAGCGACAGAATAGCTAAGTAATAAAAATGACGACACGCCTCCAATATTCATTAAAGTGGACGAAATTTTGAATGTCACCTAAATTCATGTCAAGTTTGGGCTGAAAGTAATTTTACTGGGATTTTTGGGTTACACAACTTTAAATTTGTTTTTCATATTAACAGACTATTTTAATATTAAAAACAGAAGAAAATTTCTTTTTAATAGAATATTGACATTTCTGGTTCAATGCTATTAGCAACGTATCCATAAACAGAGTCTTTCGTCAGTTCTTCGTGATTTTGTTTATCATCGGTTCTTGTAAATGTTTATTCATCTGACATCTTCTATTTAATTGTCATAGTCTAAAAAATTCAAATGACTCTCCAATTAACAACGCTAATTAAGATAGGCTGTATTTTCAAAAGCAGCGATTTTTGTGTATGTTTATGCAAATGAATTCATCAAAAGATAAAAATTTTGCTTAGATCCCTTCCGTTTGTTTTCCAATCTTCTAATGAATTTAAAAGTATGCCCTTCGACATTTCTTATCTCTCTAATCTATTGCTATAATAACCAATGGAAATGAACGTAATGAAGTTCTTTCAGCATTAAGCTAATGGATATTTGAGGAGCACATTCCTAGGCAACAAATTGAAGGAACTAATAACAAACAAGACTAAGCTAGCATTCAAATCTAATCAGATAATTCATTTTGCAGACGAGTGCACGGAGAAGATGCAACTGATTGGAAAACAAAGTTTGACTCGAGACGAGTGAAGAATTCTAAAACAATTTGATTGAATTTGAATATTGAATTGTTTGCAGATTGAATTTAGTTCGTACTATCAAGGCGCACTGTCTCTAATAAAAATTTAGGGTTACTCTTCATTTCATGTGGGTATATTTTCCTATCATTCATATTTTCATTCTGAGATGTAATAAAATGTAGGGAGTTTGAACGGAACATCCATGTAGCTACAATAAATATTCTGTAACATCCCAAATCAAGTTGATGTGTGAGATTTATAGTTTTTGCTGAATTTTAATATACAATGGAAAAGCACCCAATCTATGTCATCTTCTGGGGTATGCAAATTTATCACGAATTGGCAAAAATTTTTTAACAGAAATTATATAAGCATTTGGCAATGGCATGAAGATGATTTCATCAACAACGAAAGGGATGATGATGATGATATTTCTGATACATCATGATGATAATATCGAAATAGCTTAAAACAATAATGGTTCTGTGGTGGGGAGAGGGAAAGGCACTTTTTGTGCTATATGCAAACGAAGACCGAAGGGAATTTGCATATAGGATTTGGTGGAATAACTCAGGGAAGAATCTTCTTGCATGCAAATAAAAATGGAAACTTAATATGATTTTATTTCACTTATGTTAACGAAAAAGAAAAAGAACAAACATTGAAATAGAAACTGAATAAAAACAGCCAAACTTTTTGAAGAAATCTGTTATTATGTCAATGGAACACAAGATGGTTTACCACAAGATTACAAATAAAGAAACAAGAAAAAACAACGCTTTAACCACAACAAGAACAACGGTTACTCTCTTCTTTTCCACCTGCTGAATGATGAGAGCTTCGCCCTCGAAAAGCGCTTCTAGGATAAGGTTGTAGTTTTCATTTTACTTAATTATTGTTGTGGTTAAAGAGTTGTTTTTTCTTTTGTCTTTATTTATCATATCCACATTTTTCCCATTTGTATATTTATTTCTGGTTTCCCCAGGAGTTTATACTTTTAACAAGATTACAAATAAAAATGACCAAGTATAAAAACGCATCCTTCAAGCATAACAAATATGAGGATCAACATGGGAACTTTTTTACCTGGCAAACATGCGATGACACTGTAATTCCAGAATCCGCCTTTGGGTGTGCTTCGTACTGTACTACTAAATTGGTCGGAGTCAGGGGACATTGAAAACTCGTGCAATAAAACAAAAATCGTTCAATAAGGCAATCATCATTTAATAAATAATTATAGTACACAATGAATATACTACATAAAAAATATGAATATACTACAATGAATACACTACATAATGTTCAGTACAAGATAACAAACACCCCTCAATAGTAAGCGATGAGAAAGGTGATCAATACCATTGACTAAATGTGAATCACTAATGTTTTGAATGGTACGGCCACACATTGACTATTTGATCGCACAAAATTCCCCTTATATTCTATCTTCTGTTGGCAGTTAAAGCACATCCAGCATGTAGTTTCAAATATGTACGCCAGTGTTTCTGTGTTGTCGCATGTTTGGCAAGGAAAAAAAATGACTGCCATGAATTTAATGATTACTTTCGTGGAATGCAGTATGTTTGTAGCAATAGCTTAAGCTTTATTATCATGTCATAGCAAAGGAATGAGCTTAATGTTTTGTTTGGTAAATCGCCAGATCAATCCAAATGACAAGTCATTACATAAATGCATCCACTTGTAGCACTTACGTTTTGGACTTTAGTAACGCATAACATTTATAATAGGGAATTGAATCATATAAAATTTTACAATATACTTATAATGGTATATCCATCCTCTTAACATATCTTAGTTTATATGGGTTATCAAATTTCTATATCCTTCTCTTAATTTTTATTTGGGATGCCTGCAAGACCTGGGAATTCGTCCGGTTTTTTTTCAGAGAGAAGATTATTTTTATTCAATTTGTTTATCCCAGATAGCGAAACTTAATATACAGTAGATTATATAGTTCAATAGGAACCATGCCACTATTTGAAGAGACTCGGCCAATTGATATAATTTAATGAGGACTATTTCAAAAGCTACCAGGTATTTGGTTTATAGGTAGCTTGCGCTTTCTCACATAATTATGATTTATAAACATTCCAAGGACAATTACTGTTTAGTAAACACAACAACTTTAAATATACAAATTCCATGGCGGAGGCTTCGAATCTCAGAATGACGTCGTCCTGAAGATGAGAATAGGTATTTTCGAAAAGCTTTGCTGCAATGTTCAACGTTTTAGTTTTTATTCTTTTCAGTTTTTGTCGACTGTTGCAATGTTTCGCGTTCGACTCCTAAACTGGAAAGACATATCCCGAGCTCTCGGCTGCCGGGTAGACCACAGAAGCTTCAAGAATTTTATAAGTTTTAATATAATGATAAGCGCGTATTTAGTTTTGGTGTGTGTATTTTTTTTTCAAATACAGCTCTGTCGGTGTCAATACTTTAAAAAGTTTGAATAAGAAAAGCGGATTTTGTAATTTTCCAATCCAGTTTCTTATGTTACTCTGTAAGGAAAGGACAAAAAAATTCCGGAAAAATCAATCTCTTAGAGTCCGCTCAATTCAAAAGCATAAATAATTTAAAACCTAGATAACATATTTTTTTTTACCACAAAAGTAAATATTTCTTGCAACGAATTAGCCAAAACAAAATATTTCTTCAAAAAGGCACCACTAATATTTTAATTTCAGATTAAATTTTCATAAAATAAATAATCTATTTCTCAGAATCCCTAACGTAGAAATAAGTTGGTCAAAATTTTGCGAAATAATAATATGCAAGAACGGGGTGCGATGATGATCTGACCGTTCAGATAACGGCTACGAGGGCAATAAATTTACGATTCTTTTTCGTTTTTAATGGCGATGAAGTCACGATTCAGATGTTTTTTTGCAGCGAAGATGGTAATATTCATGTTTCGTGCAATCCAACGGCCATCTTTATTCAACGATCAATTCTCATGTGTTGAAGTATTAATCTTTGGCGCTCACGCTTTTCACTCGTGCCTGGTAATAAAAAAAAAAACCCACGAAAAAAAAGAGACCTACAAACAGAATTTCTAATCTTTTTCATGATCTTGCAGAGGACGAACAACTTGAATATATTCTTGAAAATCAATTTCCTTCAAAATAATCATTTGTTACTCCCTCATTATCAAGAAATAACGTCATTAGCGATTTGGAGAATTACTATCATTAAAGCCTAGTACCAGCAAACTGATTGGATAAAGAATAAAAAATAAATTCATTATACAACAAATAGATGCCAGCAACTTATTTCGAGGTTTATTACATGAACGTTTTTAAAAATTTTAAATTTTTACTGGATTAATGACTCATATCCGAAGATTTATTAGTTTTCTGAGCGAAAGTTTACGAATTAAAGAATAACGTATTTCGCAGCATTTATAAAAAGTAATCTGTGGAAAATGCGAGTGAACAAGAAATAAGAAGGCCAGCTCTTCAGCAAGGATATTTCTTTTAACAAATGTCTTTTTTAACCATTTTAAAATTTAATTAGCCATGTAAAATCAGCGAATAAAACCCTTATTTAAAGGAATAGCTACAGATTTTCTGGTTTAAAAAAGATTAAAAATCAAAAATTGCGTAGAAAAAAATTGGAAACTTTCCAGCTCATAAGTTGCAAAGAACTCTCTTGGTTAAAACATCCAAAACCATTTTCATTTGCGGGCAACCACTCGTCATTGCGCATCTCAAGGCTGAATGAAGGCCATTTTTTTTATATTTCTTGTTAATCTGGATGCATCTTCTTCCACCTACAATTTCACCTTTTTTCCTCAGTGAACGTGAAAGCAATGTTCTTCGCTCTGCGCGGTAATTTTTTCCCTATGTGGGCGACCTCCGCCCACGCCGTTAAAAACAATAAGAAACTGAAAATTGATCTCATTTAAAGTCCTCACGACTGATTATGCAAAAAAAAGTATAGAATAAGGAAAAAAAGAAAGGATTATTCATTGAAATTCAGAATATTATAGTAAAGGAAAAGAGGAGGGAAGCGGGTTGGACCAGAATTTACGAATGTATCAATTATTTGAACCTATTATTATTTAATATTGAATCGTAATTATCCAACGGATTACAATATAAGAAAAATCCATTGTTTTTTGGCCGTTATTAAAAACGAAAAAGACGGGAGATTACATTTCCAAACGCGCCTATTAAGATCTAGGAAAAAAATAAAGCCATCGTTTTATAAATTCGACTTTTGGAATGGGCAGTGTTTTGAATATAAGAGTTGCTAACTACTATATTTTGAAGACTACAAAAAAATCAATAAAGAGATTTACTGTTTAATCGGCGTCTTATTCGCGAGGTCGAATTTTTTTGGCGACTTTAATAGATTTGTCTTTAAAAAATGTTTAATATCTGCACTTAGC
>JAHWFO010060970.1:7814964-7859241 GCA_023313115.1 Rhysida immarginata
GTAATGATTTTTCAATTGAAAAATCATTACCTATGCTTGGAGAGCATTTCCAGTTTATAATCATTATTATTTACTTGTGAGTTCATCAACTTTCTGATGGTTTGGAGTGGAGAAATTCTCGATCTGCGGGCCAGGTTCCCGTCTCCCATTGGGCTTTCAACCGTGACAACTTGGTTGTCTTTAAGACACCTTGAGACAGCTTGGCTGTCCGTGGTATCTGCGATAGCCCAATTGGTAGAGGCGTCGGCCATGATAGTCGAGGTTCCTGGTTCGAATCCGGGTCGCAGAATTTTTCCTTCCATTTTTCAATTGAAAAATCATTACCTATGCTTGGAAGCATCTCCAGTTTATAATCATTATTATTTAATACCATATTAGTCTAAAAAGTTTAATCACACCCTTCCTCTTGAAAGATTTTGAAAAAATGGGCGAGAAAGAGTCACTCAACGACAGCTTGTCTGGCCAGGTTGGCTGAGGTTTCTAACACATTTGAATTGCAGTGAAGCACACCGTTGGGAATTTTCTTTCCTTGCGTGACTCTTTCTCGCCCGTCGATCGACTTCATGCGTGCGCATATTGAAAGATTGTGAAATCTCTCTTGAAATCCGCATGCCAGAGGAATAAATCTCATTTTACTCAGCATTGCGCCTGTTAGTTTCTTTTGCCTAGACCAGTGATGGGCAAACTACGGCCTGCGGGCCGCTTCCGGTATCTTTTCGGCTCGCTATCGGATTCCATGCGGCCCGCAAGATTATTTAGAAATATGCATAAGAGAGATCAGAAATAGGATAATTTGAAATTATTTTTAAGGAAACAGTGCACTTTATATTAAAAATCTTAGAAAAATCTTTAATAAAAAAGTTTGCCCATCAATGGCCTAGACTATTTAGTTACTCAGATAATTACATCTCAAATGATATCAAATTTATTAAAACGCCTTATATATCATGCAGTCAGCATTTTTTTTTATTTATATACAAGCTGTCCAAAAAGTCTGGTAACATAAGGATGCCGTATGTCTTGAGCAAAATTGCCCATAGACTCTTGAGTTGTTTCTACACAGGCTGTTAAAATTTGAAATCATTTGAAGAGAATTGGCCAATTTATTAGATTACAAATGATATCAAACTTTCTGAAGCACACTGTATTGTAACAGGACACTAAAAATGTGGATTACCTTTAAATAACTATAAAATAATTTACTATTCACATCGAGAAGTTGTATAAAGGATTTATATGCAATATGCGCGTGCTCCTTCTGTGGTATGAGGATATTCGCCAAATGTAATCAGTGAGAGCAGGTTTTGGGAATTAACCTGAACAGTAACTGAATTTAGAGAGTAGAGTCCTCTACCGGGAAATATAAGAAATAAGATTATATTAGTAAAAAAAAAAATAACAAAAAAAAAAAAAAAAAAAAAAAAAAAAAAAAAAAAAACTCCATTATAAATAAATATATTATTTCGTTTTCCTTTATGAAGTTTCAATAAAACATTTCAATAGTAATAATTTTTTATTCAAATTTCTCAATTTACTTTGTATAGTCAACTTTAAAAACGATGAACTGACCTAGTCATTGAGCAGTTGAAACTGCGTAGGATTGAAATGAATTGCATTTCTGGTATTGTGGGTGGTAATCTCGTTTAGCTACATTTTTTAGTGACCGACAGTGAGTTGTGGTGTGAGAAAATAGTTTTATCAGACCTACTTTAATCAATATTGACAAATAATTAAATTCAAAAATCTTTTTTTCTCTTCTTCCAGATTTTCTGGCTTCAGAATTTGAATATTTTAGAATCGTCTTCTCAACTGAACTATTTGAGGCATAGAAAGTTAGAACAGACAATACGGACATGAATTATTTTTTTTTGTTATTGTCTTTTTTTGTTATTTGTTAATTATTATTTTATTTTTCAGTTGTATTTATTAACTATTTATTGCATTCCAGGGTTTTTGTGTCTCGTCCTTTTCTCTTATAAATATCCATTTACAATACGGACATATAAGAGAAACAAAGATATACTGTTAGAACCTCATTAATATTTGGAATTCAAGCCTTTGGAATTTTAAACTAATGAAATGACCCCAACATTTATCTTTTCCTTGAATTGAAACCTCCCTGTGGGATAAATTCTCTTGATTTTCAAATAACCCCTTGAACTGTTCTCATTATCCTCAGCAAGCTAGAAGAAACGTTAGGCAACAACTACCTCGAAACATTATTTTATTCAATCAACGTCACCGAAATCATCCTCAGTGGTATTTTTCTTTCCTTCCACCACGTGGTAGGCATGTGAAAACAACACCTGTTTAAATTTTAAATGTACGCGCTAAATACTAACGAAGGTTGTTAACAGATAAAAAAAAAAAATTCAAAATTTAAGAATCTGGAGGAAAGAAAACGCCGGCTTTCGATGACAAAGCAGAAATAAAGAGCATATGCTCTCAACGTAACGGCTAAGAAACAACAGTAATAACAAGAAAGCGTTATTCTCGATGAGATTTAATCGCTAATTACCCGGGATGAAAACTTTAACGAGAATGCAGCAGCAGAAGATTAAGGATTTTAGTGACGGGATTTTAGGGTCAAGGCTTTTGGAGAGCGACATCGATTCGGCATTGATTGAGGACGAGGGCTAATGAGATCGTCTCCATGCAATTTGCGAAGTAAACGATGACATCCTCCAGCTTAACTCAATCAAAGCAGCTCTTCACGAAAATTTCAAAAATCCTCGTTAAAGCCTTCGCCAAACCGACAAAACTTTTGCGTTCCTTTTATGGAAAAGCGCTCGAAATTAAACGTGGACATTGCTAAATCGGATGAAAATTTAAATGTATTGCAAAAAAATACTTTCAATTTCTCAAACTCCGTGTTTCGTAATCTTAGCAAAAAAATTTGTAAATTATTCATAGAGGATAGGGGAAATTATGATTGTAAAAAATGAAAAAGTCCAGGAAAAATCTCATTTCGTCGAGACGAGTGTCTTTTCCACTCTTTATTTGGTCGGATCGTGGGAGTCGGAACCCTTTACGTCTTGTGGTCGAGGGTTCGCCTCCCCTCTTTCTCTCTTCCGAAATTCTTGGAGCGTCGGCGGAGGTTTCGCTCCACCATTCGGCAATGTAGGCCATGTAGACCCTCAAGCGAGGTCGGTACCGGTTTCTCTTTCGAGGAACGTCACGCGGTGGCAGACGCGGGTCATTCCGGGGTCACGACCATACCACCTTCCCTTCTTCCGATTCTCTCAACTTTCTCTTTTTCTTCTTCTCCATAGATAAATCAAGTGAGAAGAGGAAATGATAAATATAAGGAAAAACCCTTTTCTTCCCATTTTGTAGATCCGTTTTCTTTTTTCTTATATTTTCCTTCCTATTTTTTTAACCTTTCCCGTCTCAACTGTGGGACATCTAAAAACTGATTCATTACAGGTTTACGTCTGAATAGCAAAATTAGAAACAGGTTAAGACAACATATTCATTTCAGCTTTCGACGAAGTCACTTCAAACACCCACAAGGCGTTATCAAACGAAACGATCATAAATGTTATCTTTTTCTTTTATAAATAATACTCCGAGGCAGCAACAAGAATTTTATTTATTTGACATTCTTAACATGAAGATTCACGAGATCTGTCATAATTTCTCTTTCTGACACCTTTCCAACCCCATTTTAAAACGTTATTACTTTAAGCCTGCTATAGTAAGTTTGCATTTAATTATTTCTTACAATACTTCGAATTACTTTCTCTTCACAAACCTCTAGTTAGTCAACAGCTAGGAATGAATTAAAGAAATCAGATGAGACGATAGTTTTAAGCAGGAGCCTTGAGATTTTTATTTATTAATTTGAAATGCTTTAGGGGCGCCCATATAACAATAAGGAAACCCTCATTTGCTATTCTAGTAGTGAAATTCCATTCAGTCCACTACATACGATTAATATTTAATTACGATAACTTTTAAGGAAACGATTCATCCGATTCACTTAAAATATCCTTAAGTCGTGCAATGTTTTTGCAATTATCTATAGAGCAAATCTGTTCTATAAGTTTTCCTGGTTGAATGAGATGTTGGACTAAATGCTCAAAATTATGAACTTACAATTTAAATTTTAAAAAAATATTTTCATCCTTAAATGATATTTCTACAAACAATGTATGGTTTGTGTTGCCTTTAATTGATTTTTTTTCCTTAATAAACTCGTCAATTCTTTGTGAACTCGATGAAAAGTATTTTGGTAGATGAGTACATTCACGATTGACTTAATTTAGAAAAATAATATCTAGATTTTGTGGACATCTTTAAAACATTTTTAGCGTTAAATAAATCAATCAAATGGCAAAATGGCCCATTTTGAAGGTTTTGAAAAGTTAATTAATATAGTTTAAGCGATATTCTAACAATGCAGTTTCACATAACGCGGAACAAAAATTGCGACAGTGCTCCTATGATTATTTATAATATTTATATTAATGCAGAAAGTCAAAAAATTCCATCCACGCCAGAAAGGCCACAAGGCCGACAAAGATAGGTCCCTGGATGGATTATTTAACAAAATATTAAATTCCATTTGTTAATAAAACAAAATATTACTTTGGTGAAAAAAAATAAAGGTAAAATTAACAAGAGTCGGGGTTAGGGTTGTTAGTGAAAACATAATTTTCTAATCTATTTTTACAGATGACAATGCGAACAGCATCTGATAAAGAAGACCAACATCTAATGGCAGCAGCATATGAAATACAACGCTGCTGGTAATTACAAAAGAAAGTCTAATGGCTCTCGCAGAGCAAGTGTCATAGGAGGGAAATTCACTATGGCAGTGAATATACCGAGGAGTAAATGGAATTTAGTAACTTTATGCATAAATATAGTTAAACTCATAATATAAATTTGATGCACTGTCGCAACACCAAAAAATTACACAAATTTGAAACAGGTGCAGGTTACGAAGCTTTAAAAGAGGAAGAGAGCACTTTCGGGTGGCTTTTGCGTGAAAACTACAACAACTTGATTTTGAAATGAAATCTCTTCTCTTTCTAAGATCTACAGTTTGGAGCAAAAAGGGAGGTTTAGACAAGGCGTTGATATGAATATACCAAGATAAATCGGAAAATAAGTGAAAATCAAGACACTTAAATGATACTCTTATAACATGGTTTCTCTATTATTGGGTAAAGCTTAAATAGATTAATTGTAAGCCTTGTAGCATGAACTTTTCTGTTACATTTTTATAGTCAAAATAGAGAATTTCTCCGTTTTCTTTTCATTCACATACACAGCAATTTTTCAATTTCAGTTATCAAGGAGTTGTCCCGGAAATTCAGAAAACGTGCAACATTACAACAGATGGCACAAGTAGCGCAACGATATTATGGGCAGTGGTGTGTTCGCATGACTTTGTTTTTCCAATTGCGTCGCAAAACTGCTTAAACGGCTTCCATATAACGCGTACAAATTAATTTGATTTTTCTGTACTAATACTGAGCTTCTCATCAGACGGTACGAACTAATCTGACTTATATGTACTAAATCTGAGTTTATTATAACGCGGTACGAATGAATCACTTTATAGGGGGGTTAACTACACGTCAATTCACTTGCATTTTAAAGGGTTTTCTATATATTTTAGCCTCAAATGAATATCAAAACATTGCTTATCCTTCTATGACAAATATAATAAACGCATTAAAAGATGATCACTTTTGTTAATTGATTTTTAAAAACGTACACTTCCTTTTTATTATGTTTATCCCTGCCTTTTACTCACGGCTACAAAGGATAAGAAAAACCTGAGCAACGCATACGTTAACAATGAACTACTGATTGCAAACAGGAATTAGATTAACTTTTAAGCTAATTTTTAAAGAGAATATACAATGCACTATATCATTATTTCTCCTTTTTTCTTGGAATTGAAAGATTAAAATGAGGCGTAACATGTACAGCCCAGACAGACAGGTGGAGCTCATCGGCTCAACTCATCATGCACCAGCCGAGTAATGGACTCCAGGTCGTCGACTTCAGTAATTGATGATAAATATTCTTTAAGGTGTTGTAATCTTCACCAATGGAGCTAGATAATGCATCCAGTTTATTATTATTATGTAAGTTATGAAATAACTGTAATTTTGATCACTAAGAGATCTTTCTTAAGCTTATAACTAAAGTCAAGTAAATGAAAATTTTAGGAGATAAATTTTTTTATTTAATCTATTTGGATTTGAACATATTATTTCTCAATTCAAAAACTATTAAAACTTAAGCTATATACATATTTTTAATGCAGAGTGTCTCCTTTAAACTTCCGCCATCACAGTGAATGAGATGCGTCTTAAGCGAAGGTCAGTGCTCTTAATTTGCACTCTTTGTTGATAATTTCTCTCCTTTGTCTTCTTCTTTCCGTCGGACGGAAGCAATTAAAAATGTAGAAGTTGTCTGAGCCTCAGTGGAATGTATATTTTTTTTTCAGAAAAAGCGATCTGATAAATCACGTATTTTTCCTCCCCCCCCCCCCCTCCTCTGTTAATTTCACCTTCTCTTAAACCTATCGGGTTGCTCTGAGAATGAGGAAAGAGTCAAGGGGGAGGATAATTGCAGTTCCGGTAAAAAGAGGTATCGAGGTCGCAATGAAAAAATTCTACGTCGAAAGGTAAGAAAGAAGACGACGACAACACTGCCGCCGATGTTGTTCAACTTCCATCTCCGACCCTTCTGCCTGCCAACCACGGCTTTCACCGTCAGCTTTAACCAAAACCGCCAACGGAAAAAAAGCGAAACGAGGGAAAGGGGATGATAGAGCAGAAAAAAAACAACAACAACAGTAGTAGCCTGCTTTTGCCAGTTTAAAGTCATTACAGGTGCATATTTTAAAAGAAAGTACCTTTTAAAAATCTACTGCATGTACAAAACTGAATTTTCATTCATTTAAAGATGCATTGTTAAACAGTGCCAAGATTTATTTAACGAATTAAAGACAGAACCCTGCTCACACTTAAGAACAGAAATTATTTAATGAAAAGATTTCTATTCATTTTCGGCGGATGATATCAAATAAAATAGGTCGAGAGCAATGCATAGAAAATAAAATCTTCCCAAGTGCCGAGGCCTGAACTTCTTTTTAACTAAAATTAAAAAAAAATAATGGTTTAGCGTTGACTCCACAATGAAAAAATGAAATTTTATAGATATAATATAAATAGCATAATATTTTCACCCATTTAAACATCACTTGCAAATTTAAGAAGAATTGTAGAAGTACTTCCATAATACCTAATTAACCTCTGAGAAGATTTAGTTTAGTAAACCATAAGCAATGGGTGAGAAGAAATTACGTAAGTTTGTAAGATAGCATCACAAGTTTCTTCTTAAGATGGTTTACACTGCTGAAGATGTTTGCTGCATTAACGCTTTACCGGTCTAATGTAAACCAGACATTAGCGAGCAACTTATCTCTTAAACTTAAACTTAACTCACACGAGATCTCAAAACGTTTTACAGCATACAGGAAGCATCCTGAGTAACTGTATATTGATTTTTTTCTTTCTGTCCAATATTTAAAAAAGATTATGGTACGTTAAATCAAGACAAAGGCCTTTCTGTCGCATTTATACAAAGCGCAGCGTACCCATCTCCCCCAAATAAAGTAAACTTATATAAAATATTTGATTATTGGTAGAAATAAGATGTAAACGGGAAACATTTGGAGCACTGATATTGGTTTTATTTTATAAACTTGGAGCTGGTATTTGGTGCACTTTGTTACGTAATTTTCTCACGTATGTATTTCACTTGGGGGGGGGGGGGGCCCCCAACATAAGAAACTCTTGGCTACACCCATAATCAGTAAACATTTCGAACGTGCATGGTGAAAAAATGAATTTTCTTATTTGGCACTTCTTTTAGATTTTTCTAATCACTTTTCATATATAATTTCCTGTTTATATTTAAACAACTGAAAAGTTTGATGGGACTGGAATCCGTAACGATACACAAAGTCAAAATAATTCTAAATACAGCTTCGCGACCCTATTTGCAAATTTCTTTCCTCACTAAAGACGTTCAATTCGACTGGACGTTTAGGAAACACCCTACACACACTGCAGATAATAAAATACGAACCTTCATATTTCACCCACATTTTTGAAATGCAGCCATAAAATCTTTGTCATCTTCAAACTTGATTCTCAGAAAACAGAATTCAATCAAGAGTAGAGGCTTCCCACTCGCGACAGTAATTTATTTATGACGAATGACAACAATAGCTACCCTTTTATGTTATAATAATAGCATTTAGGAACTTTGGAATGATGTCTTGTATATTAGTGTATGTCTTGTATGAATAATTTCTTAGGAAATGGTTTCTTTTAATTTTCTCGTCTCTTGCTAATGTGGGTCACCCATAAATATGATGACAGATGAACATGAACTTAAAGATCTATGCCAAACGTAGAATTTGATCTCAAGACCTTTGGCTGATTGATGAGTTTTCTTAGCAACCTGCATCATACAATAAATACGACTTCCTCAAAAAGCACTTTTCTTAATTTTCTTGCCAGGTTTGTAAGAAAAAAGGAAAGAAATGAGTTCAGTTATCATGGGAATTTTTACAAGTCTCAAAAAATTACACAAAATATTATATGTCTGGTTGAACAAAAGTGGATTATGCAGGACAGGTGTTTTTTTAAATTACCATTAAAAATTAAGAGACACATGTTAGGATATATTAATTTATAAAGATGTTCGAAATCAATTGAAAAATTCGTTTGAAGGCTAAAGAATATTGTTAGACATAGCACAAAACCATGAACTATACAGTATTAATATTGCTATTATTCCTAATACTGAAAATGAGAATTTTATTTAAAGCTTACACAGTTATAAATTTTGGAGAATATTTAATGGATATACATACAGGGCCAGAAAATGCATAAATGTTATCTATGGACTCTTTCCATAGCAGAAAAATGGAAAGTTAATATCTCAATGTTATGTCGAAATAAATTCTTTATCTAAATCTATCTTTACCAATTTACCTGAAAAATAGTAGAGGAACTTATTTTTTGACTTATCCTCGTAATTGTAGAAGTTAAAGGTGACTTATATTCATCCCCTGAAGCCTGTATAAATTTTGTATACAACTTTCATGCAGATTTCCTTTTGTTGAAGTGTGTATACATTATTTCACCCTCTGTATCGATTCAAATGAAACATAAAAAAAAAGAAGCTCTAAGGGGAAAAAGTCACAAAAAATCATGTCTTAATGGCCAAGTTAACAAGGTCATAGGATGTAAGGAAAAACTACAACACTAAGGAGCCAAATCAAAAGATTATGCAAATAAAGACGCTAAAAAAGAAAAACGTTCACAAGGAATTAAAAATCACATGTTTAATTAGATCATAATACAACAACAAAGTACAAATTGCTGAAATTCGCAAGATAAAAAACAAAGGCAAAGATGCTACGATGTTAATTAGGTCATTTTTTTCAAGATACCTAATGGTTTCTTAGTAGAAAGCGTGACTAATTAAAACTGAAAACATCAAGTTCACTAAGCCTCCAAATATAACTAAACAAAATAATTAAGAAACTTAACAGACACATGAATTCTAAGGCTGAGCATTTTAATTAGAAGCAGTTTAATCATCAACTATTACTGAATGACTTAATCAAATACCGTTATACCATTAGAGATATTCGTCATTGTATAAACCATTAGATATTCACCAATGGAATTCGAGTGACATATCATAAGCTATTCCTGTAATTTGAAAATTTATAATGGTAACGTTGAAACACTCATTATTAATTTTGGCAATCTTCAAACTCGTCTAAGAACCGATCCATATTTACTGATTGGTGAAAACATATTTTAAAATCTTTCAAAATTTTGGAGAAAATCGATTCATAGGAGGACAGCAAAAATAAAGCACCTTCCAGTCGTCTTTACACTTTACAAGCTACTGTAATTCACTCCTGCTCGACAGCATGGGCTTCAGCGTCCTGACTGAAATTGAGATGAGTTTATATATCCAGTATTTGCTCCCTTCTTTTTGCACCATCACCGAAGGACGGGCTTGCTTCATTTTCATATAGACTCGACATTTAAGTTCCTTTTGTTGAACACTTTTCTTTCATACGCCTAGTTACAAAATAAGTTTTCCTAATCTCAAAGGGATCCTACTGGTAATAAGAGATGTAGTGAGGAATTTTGATATTTATGGGCGCCTACAGCCAGGGAAGAAAATGGCGCCTAATAGTAATTTTCGCAGTTAAAAATATGTAATTTTACGCCACGTTGGCCATAATCACACAGCGCCTCTGCTGGTAATAAGTTATCTTACTCTCAACCACTGAATTGAACGTGTACCTCTGTGGCACAATACCAATTTTTTTGTTACAGTCACAATACGTTGCAAAATTCTCTCCTGTTTGCTTCTTTGGAGGAGAGAAGAGCACAAGTCTTCGGTTCTTGTAAGTACTATAGCAAACCTCAACTCTTTAACACTCTATACGATATGTTGTGATTTAAACAACTGTGCCTTTGTACATAAATCTCGCACATTGCTTGATTGCGTAAACCCATGATTTACATGTCCTATTTGTCCACACACAAATGTCCATTTACAAATAGAGACTGCTAAATAGAGCTATTCGAAATTTAGCAATTGTAATTTTTATTTTATGGCGATTGTATAATCGTCATTGTTAGGTTTTTGACACACCTCTATCCATACTTTTGTTTGTTGTGACATAGTCCATCGCTGATTTTATATATATGATTTTTAATTCCACTCTGTAATGGTTTCTCGGTACAGAGTAAATAATTAAAATGGCTGCGGAAGGGGAAATAGGAAATTACTGATCGCACAATGTGATGTGAACGGATTGCACCTGTGCAGAAATCTTAGAAGTCAACAGAAACAAAATCTCACAAGCTCATCCATCATCTTTGCTTACAATGAGCATGAAAATCGAAAATCTCACCAATTGTCTATTTGTTTATTGTGAAAACTCAAAACATCATGGCGGGCTACTCGGAACAGCGACATGGTCTTGCACACGTCCCTATAAAATTGGACACAAATAATCGAGCTATACAAGTGGATACTCTAATTACACCCACTATCTAGCTCTAATCTTTCTTTACCAATATTTCTTCTCTAATATGCTGATATTTTCAATATTTAAGACCATATCACGAATACTTTCTAAATTTTTTTTAGTAATAATATACAGTTTGAGAAGTATTTCTACACTTTTTTAAAAAAAAAATCATTAAAAATAAACTAAAAAGGACTTACGGCTTTTTGTATTTAATAAGTTTTTTTAAATGAAGTGAACAGTAAATGGCGTCTCAGTTTGTGAGAACTGACGAACTGATTAAGTCGAATTACAGCGGCTATCGAAACTACCTATTCTCCAATGCTTCACAGAATCTAGTTAGAAATCTCTTAATAATTTGATGTGTCGCGGCGACTAATGATGCGCATATTGAAATGTTCTAAACATTGTGAAAAAAACTTTGATAATTTCTTTATTGAACACAAAAAACCGAAAATGCATACCATATTTGTTTCTTAAATTATTTTCTAAAAGTGTAAAGACACTTCTCAGATACCCTGTACAAAATCATTGTAATCAATTGTCTTTATCTCAACATTCTCTCACATAAACATTAATAAGGAAAGATTCGCTTAAGGAAACTAGTCTTGATACGACCAATAAGCAAACTATTAAAAGGGTTAGGAAAAAAATTCAAAGTTTTGAATTTGTCTCATTTAAAGTTTTTTTATGATCCTCTATTTTTAATAAAAATGACTTCTTTTCCCTAAACATTTTTGTACATTTATTAAGTAGCACAAGAACGGAGCAACTTATTAGTTCAACCATGCCCTTGCCCCTTCATTTTCTCTATATTTTTTAACTTAGAAAGTTGAAATTCGGTACATAGGGCATGTGCTGCTTCAATATTCAATTCTGGTTTCGATTGGCCTACTGAGTCGGTTTGGTTGGTTAGTTGGTTGGTTGGTTCGTTTATTAGAATTTTTGGTGTCGACTACTAAGGTCATTTTGCGCCTTTTACACAAATTATATCTGTACGCAGCCCGAAACAAACACAAACATCCATGCCCACAGCGGGATTCGAACCCACGACCAGGTGGACTCGAGAAATAGAAAGCTTGCGCCATAGCCCACATGAGTCGGAATTACGGGGGTGGAAATAAGAGAGGCCCATCTGTATAAATGGTATATAGGTATGTAAAGGAGTGAAATTCAGTATGGCGATTCCTCTAGATCAGCATTGCTGTGAAGTTTGTGCCAAATAGTCCCAGTGGTGAGAGTCACGGTTACGTAGTCTGTAGAACTATTAATATTTTCAAATGGCAACCTAAGGCATGTGATATGACATTCGGGCGGAAATGATAGGAAACGAAAGAATCAGAGTAATTTTCAATTTTATATATATTATTATGTTATATATATTCTTTTATGGGTTAAAAAGTGCGAATAAGGGTAAAAAATAGATGAACTTAGGGCTTCCGCTTAATTGAATTTCCTTGGGTGGATTACTTTCTTGTTGTTTAACGAGGGGGGGTATAAGAAAGTAGCGGAAGCATTGAGCTCATTTATTTTTACCATTTTTATCCGCGTTGTTTAGCCTCCATTTTTTTTTTTTTATCAAAAAGTTGAATTTCTCGACCGTAGTACGAGGGGCGTTCAAATATGACCTGAACTTTATTTTTTGTAAATTTCATTGTTGTAAAAATCTAAACTTTCATTGTTGGGATGGCAACTACTGCCTGTCATGCAAATGCAGCACCACTCATCCGATTGCCATGACAACCGATTATTTGTTTAAACAAAATGGCGGACAGCGATGTATCGACCAAAGTGGCACGACGAATAATCAAGTTTCTCCATAACGAAGGTGTGAAAGCATCTGAAATTCATCAGAGACTTCAAAGACTGTTTACAGAGTTATGTTTGTCTCGATCATCCGTCTTTGCTTTGTGTCAAATGTTTGATGGAGGGCGAGAATCCACCGGCAATGAACCTTATAAGGCAAGGCCAGCAACTGCTGTCAATGATGACATAAATGCAGGAACAAATGAGCTGATAAGGGAAAACAGGCGGATTCATGTCCGAGAATTGGCTTCAATACCAAACATCAGCACTGGCAGCGTGGAGACCATCATCAACAAGCTGAAATTCAACAAGATCTGTGCCAGATGGGTCCCTAAGCAACTCTCCGAGGATCACAAAACCACCCGGGTGGAAATCTGTTCCGTGCTGCTGCACGATATGACAGGGAAGGTGAGAGCTTCCTAATGCGTATTGTGACCACCGACCAGACATGGATTCATCACCATACTCTTGAAAGCAAGCGTGCGAGCATGGAGTGGCGACAAACTGACTCACCAAGACCCAAGAAATTCAAGATCACACCGTCGGCGACGAAAATGATGGCGACTGTATTCTGGGACATTAAGGGTATCATTCGTGTCGATTTTCTGGAAAAACGTCGAACCAAAAATGCACCCTCCTACTGTGACATTTTGAGGACGTCCCCGAAGCCGGCACGGAGGAAAGAGCGCCCAGGACTCCTTACCAGTGGTGTTTGTTTTCTGCAAGACAATGCCAGACCACACAGCCAAACTAACTATGGACACACTAACGGAACTCAAATGGGACATCTTACCACATACTCCATACACAATTAATCACAATTATTTGTAATTTACAAACAGCCACAGTGCATAAATAATTTTACTCCAAAGTTAATCATAATTGATTTTCCTTTGTCTTTTATTTGCTTTTCCTCATGAAAGTGAATGTTCTTATGGTAACTTTTGGTAATTTCTTGATTTGCATGTTCAACATTTAAATGTGTTTGTGAAGTACATAGGAAGGTAACTAATAAATTCAACATGTGATCGTTGGTGATCCGTTCATGGTATTTTGGAAATTTTTTTTTGTTGTTTTGTTCGGAATTCCATGCTGAACAAGTCTTCAATTGGAATTTTTCGTGTATCTGTTACGATTTTAAGATAGGATTTGAATGTGTCCTAATTTAGATATTTGGGATGATGAAAAGTGCACCATGGGATAGATCACCCACAATTTCATTGGATTCATCAAAATTAACATATCTGCGTCGGTTACGAAAATAAAAGGAGGGCTCATTTTTGTATTCACCCTGTATAAACTTCATAATAGGAGTCGATAATACTATAGAAATGTGGCTTATGATTTCATACCAGTCAAAATTCGATTGCTAGGAAATTCAACTCACTTCGTTTTCTTCTTATTAAGAAAAGGAAAAGCCATCAAATACAAATACGCCTCCCCCCTCCTTTTATTTCTCCCCGTTTAAAATTAACCCGATTTATACGAACAGTTAAATTAAAAACTTTTAATACAGCATCTTTATTATCTTAATACAGCATCTTCTAACTCTTACGTTAGCCACTGATATCCAAAAGAAGAACAAATCGGCATATGTGTAATCCTAGATGTTCATATCAAATATACCCATAACAAATACAGGAGTGAATCCGACAATACACACTTTCGTGTACTAAAGAGATTGAATGAAAGCTATCGTTTTCTTCTATTTTCGTAAAGTTTTATTTTTTCTGTAGGATTTATTTAGCGAATTTTCCTAAGTAGTTTTTTAATATCTTTTACGATCTACCACGACGGCAGCTTTAACTTGTTAAGCTGTACAATGTCCCATGTACCGGAGAAGGAAAGAATCATCCCTATTTAATGAATGCTTAATTTAATCACAAATATTTTGCGCCTCTCCTTGTTCGTGTTTTGAGTCATCTTCACTTATAAAGTGCTTCCTTTCCAGGGAAAAATGAGATAAGCATAGCAAGCAAAGTGAGTGAGCAAGAACGAGCGCATTGGAGAATTTCAAGGGCTAGTCCGTCCAACCAAAATTAGCACGGAAGAACTCTGAAGACGATGTGTGTGCCAGGCGGTGGAAGGAAATCTCGGTAGCATGGAAATGTCATCTAATGAATGACTTTCCCTAAAAAAAACCCACCTGCCATGTGATTCTTTTGATACCGTCCTGGTTTCTTTATTGCTCCCTGGAACAACGTCGTGATCCTGTATTTAGTCGAGGCCGGTTTATAAAAATTGAGTGGTCAGTGTGGGTGGAAAACACAATTTCTCACCGGCGACAACATTAATTTTTAGCCGTCTAGTTCCTTTATCTCTTTTTTTTTAAATTTTATTAAGATTTTTTCTTATTTCCGAATATCACGACTGCAAAAAATTATTACAATAGATATTATGGAGAATGAATGTTTCCCGTTTTGCGCTGACGATGAAGCATAGCTTGTGAAATACACAGTCGTGACTTAAAATTCGTGGCAGAGGTTTACATGCGTCTCATAATTACGGTTGTTAAAAAATTAACTAACCACATGAATTTATTTAGAAATTCATGAGCTTATTTACATGTTCAACATTAAATAAAGTAATGATAAATAAATAACGACAAATCTTTTTGTTATTTCGCAAAATAAGAGATTTATAGAAGGATATAACAATATCAACTTCAAAACGTAATTCCAACCCACGAGATATCAAAAAGAACTCTGAAGAAAAAAAAAAGAATTTGTCAGGAATTACCAAGCATCTGTAAGTTGTTTCGAATCTACATAATACAAACTCATTGATAAATGACCGACATTTTCATTACCGAAGAATATGAAAAGCGTGTCTGCTGTGTATGTAAGCCGGCCAGGTGGCCGAAAGGGCTAGGGCGTAGGCTTTCTAGTAGTTCTAGGCGTTCTCGAGTCTGTCTGGTCGTGGGTTCGAATCCCACCGTGGGCATGGATGTTTGTGTTTGTCCCGGGCTGCGTACAAATATAACTTGTGTAAAAGGCGCAAAATGACCTTAGTAGTCGACGCCAAAAATTCTAATAAACCAACCAACCTGTGTATGTAACGGAAGACTATAGTGCGCGTATTGTTATCAGATAACGTTGCTCAGTTATAAATCAGGTGCGTAGCTGGATTCGTGGACAAAGCCAAAAAACTTCCTGGAAGCTTCAGGTATCCACAAAAGATTAGCCGCCGCAGAACAAAACCATGTTTCCCTAGATACTGGAGTTCAAAAGCAGGAGTACTGTTCCGAAAAAAAGGGAAAAGTAGCGGAATTCGACAATTGCGTGCAAACCAGCTAAGATTGCGGATTTTCCGACTTGATAATGGCAAACGGCATGCTTCTTCATCATAAGAATGCCACATCCCATTGTCACCCTGGAAACCCAAGGGTATACTGTGGTGCCTCATGATCCTTACTCACCGGATTTTGCACCTTGCGACTATGAAATGTTCGGCGCAATGAAAAAGATGCTGCGTGGTGAGACGTTCTCCTCCAAAGACGATTTTCAGGCGGCCGTTCAGAAGTTGTGCCAGAATACTCCTAAAGAAGATACGGCCCTATTGTATGCTGTGCCACCACAATATGGAAACAGCTGGAACGATGTCGCAAGCGTAGAGATCTTTGCGAGGAATATCTCTATATAGTACGCATATCACTCATAATTGATTAGTGCAAAAGGAAAAATATAGTGTCAATTATTTTTGAACGATCTAAATAAAATAGAATTTTTACCTGTTCCCATTTCTAAGTCTCATTAACAAGTCAGATTTGAAATTCCGCCTTTTGGAAAAAGATGCCTTTAATTAAATGTTAATATGTCTTTCTGACATGACAAATATAATGTTAACATACCGGGTGTTTCAAAAATGACCGATATGCCGGTATATTTAAAAAATCAATAAAAACTAAACGGGCAGCGATAGAAATACACCGTTTGTTGCAATATGCTTGGGACAACAGTAAATTTTCAGGCAGACAAACTTTCGAAATTAGTTCACGGTGTATTTCTATCGCTGCCCGTTTAGATTTTTCAAATATACCGGTCATTTTTGAAACACCCAGTAAATTGAGCATTAACATGCAGTATTTAATGATTGACCTCAATTATTCTTTAGCCTATATCAAATAATGTGTCTTTACTCCTGTTTAATAGCATTACAGTAATATTTCATTTACGTATGTTAAATACATTATACATTTCCTCGTCTTCCAAATTATCTCTCCTATATATCTGTTTCCATCTATATTCTCAACAATTGCTCGGCAGATGGAAGATTGCGTGTTATGAACGCCGACCTTGTGACCGTGTCCTCCACAATTCGCTCTCCGTCGACGAGCGCGCCATTGGAAATTACGACGTTCCCAAAGCCAAACAACAACAAAAAAAATTAAATAAACTGCCATTTCTCCTCGCCGACTTAGGTTAAGTAGTTCTCCTTGGAGCTCCTCTTTATTCCCTCATTCTCATCACCCACTCATCTCTTGCTGAACATGATAAAAGCAGGCAAATAAATTTTTTTTCTTTAATTTCCATAGAAGTGAACGAGTCATTGGAGACTCTACCTTAACGGTATGAATTCTTGGTAAGCGACGCAACCGCATCATAACCAGGATTCGAAGGATGAAGGCTAAAGTATGCTGTAATGGAATATAGAACTTGAATCATTTGCTTGGAGAAATATCATTTAAATTGGGAGTGAAATGTTTAATCTAAGATGAATAAGCGCACTATTTTTATCTTGTATACCTCTCATTTTTATAATTTTTCGCGTATCTTGTTACAATAAATACTTATCTTAAAATAAGTAGCAAATACTACTATTACTGTATCATTAAATCACCAACTTAATTACTGAAACCTTATCTCTTCTTTCTTTTTTTAAACGATTGCAACATTCTAAATAAATAAATAAATACAAAATCACAAATTGTTCCTTCATTATAGTTCAGAGACAAATGTTAGAATCTTTCTGTATGATAGAAGGCGCTTTTAAGTAATATTTTTTGTAATATCTTATAATACAGATATTCTGCATCAACGCGTCATACTATAATCTTTAAGATAACACTTTAATAGTTTTTAAACCGACTGAGAAGCAAACGACCTTTGATATATTTTAAACTTTGTTTTCTTGCGAAGTTTTTCTTCTCCTTCGGTTTTCATCACTGCATAGCAAACAAACCTGTTAGCATAGAAAGCGCAGGGTCGAGGATTACGGGAAAAAGAGCTTCACACAATTCAAAGCATTCCCGGTCTTTACATGGACCCTTTCTGCTCGTTAATAATAATACATGTCTGGTTTTACAAAATATTTTATTCTCTTTGGGCTCTTTTGTATGTTGTCGTAATCCCTATGTGGTGCGATAGAAATTTTTACTTCTTATCTTTCTTGAACTCTCACCGGCGATTTCACTGTCTGAATTGTTCGCTCCCCTCCGACAACGCCACCATTTTCATGTCTTTTACCAGAACAGATATACCAATGAGATCAGATTCTTTAACCGAGATACAATCAACATTTCGACTTTTAAGATGGATACTTTTTTGAAGAATTTTTTTTATACTTAAACACTTTATTTGCATAGCATTAAATAAAATAAAAAAGCACTTACGAGAATAATTAATTATATATGTTGAAGAAAAATATAAACATAATGCCAAACATTATGAAAATAGTTGGAAACAGAAAAGAAAAAATCCGCGACTTGGATTAGAACATGATCTGGGTTCGAATCCAGATCGTGGATATTTTCATTTCTGTTTCATCTATTTTCAAATATAGCCAGACCTCGAACATTCGCGAGGTTAGGTTCCAGAACCTATCGCGAATGAGGAGGATTCACGGATATTTCGTATAGTCACTAAAATGGTAATATATTCTTATTTCTACAGTGAAACCCTAAATATGACTCCAATCATGCTCCCAAACACTTTAATTTCATTTAAAATTTAGCTTAATTCATTACATTTAACAACAAATGTTTGATGTAAAAATAGAGTACAGTACCGCCTAAAGCATATTTGTCACACTTGGCAAATTTTCAGAAGAGAATACTAACGTTATCCCAACTAATTCAAAGAAACAGGCATTGGCTGCCGTTTTCTTTTGCATTCGCAGTAAGGTAAAATGAGTAAACGAACGCGGATGCAAACAAGTTCAGTTTCGCGGATCTGTGAATTCGCGAATCAAGAAGCGCGAGTGTCCGAGGTCTGACTATAATGAAATATTGAGTAAATCTGCTTATACCAAATATGAAATATTTTCTACGTAAAATTTTTACCTGATGTTTGGAGATTCAGCTCCAGTATATATTCATTATTTATTATTATTCAGTATTTGATCATTATTTTCTTTTTATAATGTCTCGAATTTTAAAACGCCATCATCTGAATTTTCCAATTAAAAAAAAAAAATCTCTATCTTAAAATTACTCAAATTCGCATTTTATGTGTAAAAATAATTGAAATTGCCTCCTTCCTTTCTACATTGAAATTATGTGCCTTAGTGGTAAAAGTATTGGGACAGGTACCCGAAATTCCCTGGTTCGAGTACAGCTTGTGAAATTTTCTTTCCTATTTCAATATTTAATTTATCAAATGATTTAACCTATGTAAAGTTCTTTTCCGCAAATATCTACGGATACACGACGGATTTGGCAGAAAAATTTTCTATTATCAGTTAAAATATTTTAAACACTCTTATAACTCTTACTGTTAGACATAGATGATATATAAAGAAGCCAATCCTGTAGATTTGTGCATAAAGACACAATAATTATACATAATATTGGTGACGCGTAGAAATATTGTAATTGTAGAATTTTAATAGAAATTTAGCAGGAAAAAGAATATCAATTTATATTTGGAAGGCAATGTTAGGTAGATTTTTCAAATATTTTTTTTTTTATTTTCTTAACAGATGAATAAGGAATTATACGAAATATTTATGGGCACCAAGTGTAAAAACAAACCAGACTATCTCAAGCCACATAATTTTAATATTATGATAAACATTGTTCCTTTTTCTACAAACCTGCTATTATAATTAGGTTATATAATAATAATATTATATAATGAAGCAGAAAATTTATTAACGTTCAAGTGAAATAACTTTAGGCGAAAGCTTAAGAAAAAACTCTGAAAGTGACAGTAGAAATAAGAATAGAATTTAAAAAGAAAGTCGTGGTCCTTTCGAGTTGCTATTTCAAGGAGATCAGCTAGAAAAGTCAACTTGAGGATTTTTCTTTAATCCTGAGTATAAAAGTTCTTCAAAAGTCCATAACGCCGAAGAGGAAGATACTGGTTTACGAATGAGTCATTTCAAGTACGTGGAAACGACCATCAATATATTTACATTAAAAAAAAAACACAAAAAATCCACCTCTTGTTTCAAGTCCCAAACAAGATCTCCGATTTATAAAAAATTTATTGCTGCCATCAGCATAAATTAAACAATAAAAGTCCAGTGCTCATAAATGTCTTTGGACCACTTAATAGCTGCGGTCGCCTTCACCCGAGTAACCTTACCGTAAGCTTAACTTGGTCACCAGACGAACCATTTTTTTTTTTTTTTTTTTACACGGACAAATGAAGGAAAGTGGAAAAAAGGAAGGAACGAGATGTTTTTTTTTCTTACTCTAATTGGATGATTGTTCACAAGAATAAGCAATTGGACTACAGGATGTAAGGAAGGTGAAAGATTCTTATTTCAGAATAACCTTTGATACCTTTGTCCTGGTTTCATCAACGTGGATTTGATTTAAAAAACAAAGACAATTTCTCTATTCCTTCCGACTTCCTAAAGACAAAATAAATGATGACTTAATTGTTCTTAACTCTTCTTTTTCAAAAGGAAATTGCTAGTTTTATGTTGACAGCTTCATTTATTTATTTTTTGAACCTGTCTCATATTTTACTTTGACAGGTAACAGGTAATTTGAATGCTAAAATCATGTAAATGACGCTGTTGAATAAAATGGAATCAATCTTATCTTTATTCACCTGAAGCAAATATCAATAGCGCAACAATGGTTGAGAAACTCTCATTGTGTCATTAAGGGCAACTCAAACTTTAAAACGGTTCTCATCAACACACCAAGGAAATGAGATCGCGCGAGATTAAAGAAAGAATATTTGATATTATATTAATTTTATTACATTCTTATTATTAAATAATAAACTTAGAACATGAAATCTTTTGTTTTTAATTTTGATAATATATTTCTTCTATAAAGCTCCATTACAAATGGCCAGACTTTGACGACATTATCACATAAGAGTTCAAAGTAGAATAACTGGTAAAAAAAGACTAAGAATAATTCTTTTCCCTCAATTTTCCATAAATTATTTAAAGAAGTACAATTATTTACTGGGCCAGATAGAAAAGCGAGATTTGAACAGTTGAGAAAACCCGCTAAGCAATGAGCGCCTGCCACGTTATTTAAATGAAGAGGTCTTCAAGCGAATGCAGTTTACTGAAATAAGCATACACTGAGTGGCCAAAAAATTAGAGACACCAAAAATAATAATGAGTTGGTCTATCTATACGATATCTGATCTTCTGATCACAGGCGATGGACTCAACAAGATGCTGATACCGTTGTTGAGGAATGTTGGCCATGCTGAGATAATGGCAGCTTTAAGTTGGGTCAGATTAGATGGTGGTGTTTCCAAGCCTTGAAGTGATCTTTTGATTTCGTCCCACAAATGCTCAATAGGATTGAGGTCAGGGGACTGAGCTGGCCAGGGAAGCAGATTAAACTCTGATTGATCTTCCTCAAACCAATTTGTGACCGATCGAGCACGGTGGCAAGGTGCATTGTCCTGCTGAAAGTGACCGTCTCCAGAAGGGAACATCAAAGCCATAGACGAGTTGCACGTGATTGGCAACGATATTGAGTGAACCCAGAGTTCAGAGTTGTGTCCACAGGTTTCAAGGAACCCAGTGTTCCCCAGGAAAACATCTTCCACATCATAGTTCCACTACCACCAGGCTTAAGAGTCATCATTTGGCAGGAGGGGTCCATGAACTCGTGCTATTTGCTCCATAATCTGATCCTGCCATCTGCATGATAGAGCAAGAAACGAGATTTATCGAACTAGGCTACTTTTTTCCACTCCTCAAGTGACAAATTACGTCTTCACTGGGCCCACAACAGAAGCCTTTTCCTACTGTTCTATGATACCAAAGGCACTCTTTGGTCTTCTGCTGTCTTGTTGTGCGTTGGGATATGCTTTGTGATGCACCTGCATTGAATTCAGCTGTAATTTGTCGTGTTGTTGCCCTTTCGTTGCTGCTGACTATGCGTGCTACTTGCCTTTCACCTCGATCACTAGCTTTTTTCGACCAGAAGAGTCCTTGTCGCTTAAAGTTTTTTTTCTCAACTGCCACTCTCTAAACACCCGAGATACTGATGGGCGAGAAAATCCTAAAAGAGGCTGGCACCAGCTCTTCTTGCACCGACGATCATCCGACTTTCAAACTCGCTTAAATCTTTCGTCTTACCCATTTTGACATTAACTTCCGTGTTAACTACGTCGTCCGAAGCTGAGCGTTCTTTATATAAGCAGCTCTACTTTATTACGTCACTTTAGGATTGGTTTATTTTCAAATAAGTAGCGCCTCTAATTTTTTTTGCCACTCTGTGTATATTAAAACATTATTTTTTTAATAATTTTTTGGTGAAACTATCATAAATATTTATTAAAAATAGCAAAAATGAAACTACATGTATCTATAATTTGCAGATCATGCGAATTTCTTGTTTAATAACTTATATCAATTCACTCGATTCTCTTGAACCTTTGAAAAACCAAAGGAAAAATTCCGCAAACTGGATTCGAACAAGGGACCACGAGTATCTAAGCTCATCGCGTCTAACATTATAATCTGGCAAAAAATTCAGCAACATAACCAAAAATTTGACATAACATTATTTCGTCTATTATGTCAGTTTGAATCAAATCGTTAGATAACTTAGTTCTCTCAAAAGAAACGCAAGCATTTAATTTAGGTAGTCATCGGCAACAAACAGAACGAAAAATAATTTTTAGAAAGAAAGCCTATTGCTGTTTTAAAATAAACGTTCGTTTCCCTGTAATTCCCAACAATCTCTTTTGCACTGTTCACGGAAAAACAAAACGAGTTAAGAGACGAAGGTTTTCCTTCTCACGTCTTTCATTCTGGTTCTTCTTTGTTCAAGATGAATGAAAATTCCTCTTCCGCAAACTTTAAAGTGTAAACATCATCATCTACCACACGACAGACTCCCATGGAACTAGTCGAAAATTTAGATAACAATGTTGAATTAAAAACGGAATTAAAATATGTTCAAAATACATATCCGAACTTTCAAAACTGCTATCCGTTTCAGAGTTTACCAGCCTGTGTTCATTTTCATTTTTTATTTTATTTCAGGTTCTTGTGTCTCGTCCTTTTTTCCCCTCTACATCCGTCATTTGATATTTTTTTTTTTCTGTACAGGCAACGCCACATCACACTTCCTTCTTAATTTTTCAAGAGCAAAACTTACGTTTAGAATGCCTTTTCTTCCCAGTTGTTCGTCTTATTTCCCTAGATGGAAAATCCTTACACATTCTTTAGTTACCAATTCTTTAGTATGTTTAATATCCAGTAGTCTACTCTTTGCCGTAACGACAGCTTGTAGATTTCAAAGCATATTCTCCACCATAGTCTGATAGCACGGCGCCAACAGTTCGCACTCTCCTCTTGCAAAGCCTCGATCAGTGATGAGGTGTTTCTAGAGGTCTCCCATAACTCGCATTAAACGTTCTAATTCATCCTAGGTATGTTCATTAGGTTGAGATTGGGGCTTTGAACTGCTCAATCCACAACTTGTCGTTCATGTCTTAACCCAAGTGGTAGCTTGGACTTGTACCAAGGTGAATATTGTTGCTGATAGCTAAACGGCTCTCCACCGAACTTTTGCCGCAGCGTTGGGAGACTAAAATTGCCCAGGATGTACAGATACTTTGGATATTCATGATTTCGTCAACAAGACCACATCATAGGAATCTAAACCAGCCGAACTTCACTGTTGGGTCAAGACACGCTGATAGATCATCCTCCTGCCTTATGCCATACAAAGTTCGACCATCTGGTTGAAAAGGACGTAGACAGCGCGAGTCCTCAGTCCACACCATCTCATTGCGGCTAAAGTTCGGAGCGTTCTATAGGTCAGCAAGGTCATTCTATGGACTAGGTAAGACGACGTTGCGTGTTGGGAATAGTTATATTTGCTTATGGACTGCAGCCCGACTTTTGTAACCCTGTCCATAAAGTTCCCGATAAACCGTCATGTTAGAGTGGATCCCGTTTTTCCTGAAGATCCTCCCGTAATGTCGCTTTTGATCAACGAAACTGGTTAAGACACGTTGTTTCTGTCCTGTCACCAAGATGACATCTTTTCGCTTATTTATCTTTCCACATTCCGATAATATTACCATGTTGATTTGGGCAGGTTCAGCTTACACTCTGTATCAGCTACGCTCAGGCCGTTGATGTGATAGTTTATTACTCTTTAGTAGTCGCGATGCTTGGACGATGTTCTTAGGACAAATAACGTCCTGAGTGGTTTTTATAATGTGTGTGGGTAGACTTTTTTGTAAAGCAGAAACAGCACACTTTTAAGGGTGCCCAGTTTCCAATGACCATTCAGTGCACATCTGTACAGAACTTGTTCGTCCTAGCACAAGAAACAGACGTTGCATAGGGTGAAAACTCTTCTTCTTTAAGAGTTCTTCTTAAAATAATTTTTCGTTTGCTTAAATATTGCTTGTGTACTGATTTTATGCTATCAAAATAATTTTACAAAAATTTTTTGACTTGAGCATATTCCGACAGAAAATTATGCTTTGGATTTTTTTCCAGAGTTTTCCAGAATTAATTAACCAAAAAGTTTTCGAATTTTATAGTTTAGGGTAATTTTAAAGTAAAAATGGATACCTGTGTCAATTAATTTTTTGACCAGAAATAAATTTAATAAAAATGGTTAGCGAATTTAGAAAAAATAATTATTACATGAATGCTTATCTTAAAAGAATTTATCATCAAGCACCCGTAAATCTGTGAGAAATGCATATATAAGCACCATTTAATACATCTGAGAGCTCTTAAAGACTGAAGATTAAGACACCTGTCTATGTTAGCATGACCTACCTATTTTCTGTTTATTTATTTACGTATGAAAACAAAGTTTCATTTTCATTGCCCAAACCCAAATTTGATAGTTAAAAAAATTCACCTTCGCTTCTTCTATCCCTTTCATGGTTAAACAGTGAATGACAAGCGTTAAAAGCGAAGTAGAATATGACAGGAATAATAATTATAGTAAAAAAAAATAGGAAAAAATGTGAACAGAGAAAACATGGTTGAGGAGGAGGATATGACTTGTTTTGTGAGAGTCATGCATCTAAAGTCGTACTTTTCTTTCCAGCCTCTTCTTCCCCCTCAAGGGAAGTTTCGAGCCACAGACGAGTTTCTCGCATCTAGGTCAAACGTGTTGGAATTCTCACGGACTGTCGACGAATTTCCTTCGGTCACTCAGCCACGAGGGTAACGGCGAAAGAAGAAGACGACGACAACAAAAGTGGAGGAGGGAGATCGACGACGGAGGTTGGCCCAAATTAATACTTCCACTTTACTTTTTTCTCCCCCCCCCCTTCGCCACGGAAGAGTGCTATTTTTCGGAGTCTGATTCTTTGTCTGCTAATTTGAAAGCGAACTAATAAAAACGACGACGACACGATCGAACCACCGTTCGTCAGTTTTATCAAATCGTTTCGGAACGTAAAATGGGGTCGTCGCGGGTGATTCTCGAAGGAAAGAAAAAAAAAAGATAAAACCACACACATATCTAGAGCCGTGACAAAGCGTTTGAACATGGGTTGATGACGAAAGGAGCGGGTTAGACAATTGGAAATGCAATTTACTTTGCAGAATAATGCTGCACTCCCTCCCACATCCATCCTTTATCCATCATTAGTAAGAGGCGCCAACGACGATGGGCTAGTTAGAAGTGGAGAGTAAAGCACAAGGTGAGCAACTCGGTTCTTCATCAGGGAAAGGAAATTAACGGGAAAATCCTACATCTGCTTCAATAGATAAAAATTAATGGAAATAAATAAGAATAAAAAAATACAATAAAACTAAACCAGTAAAGTGGCAAAGGCTTATGGAATTCATTGCGAAATAAATAAAGTAGGCACCACAAAAAAGCATCTATTATTCATTTTTTAACTACTCTAAACGAAAAGTATAACGGAAATGCATTTTCATAAACGGCTTAACTCTAGTCCATGGAAATCTAGTTATAGCATGGTTTAAGGCAAGGTCACGTACATAATTAAAATAATTAAATCTTCCTTATAAATAATAAAAACACTAAAAATGTCTGAAATTATTCTTTCTACCTTACTTATATATAAAGTCGTAAATTTCATATGCTGGCTATAAAATCTTAACTGAATGGGCAAATGTTGCAAGAGCTTTTAAAAACACACAACCAAAAATAAATTTAAATAATTAAGCAAATGCACGAAATCTTTTAAACTGAAGTCATCTATTTGCATCTTATGAGAATCTGTTTAAGGAAAATAATTATCTCATTTATCCTGAGGTTAAATGCAAAATGAATAGTAGTCAATGAAAATCTGGAAAAGGTTTCGATTGTCCAGTTCAATCATTTGTGAGAATTCTCCAGATATGATCAAATGCTGAATGCCATTCAAATAAGTTCTCGCGAGATGACATTCTGGAAGTGATGGAAACTGACAGTGAAAATAAATCCAATTACTTGATTCATACAGTGCATTGTCTTCTGGGTAACGTTTTGAAAGTAAATACACCGGACAACCGGAATTTAAAAAAAAAAAAAAGCTTCTGTTTTTAAAGAAGAAAAGAAAGGCAGCAGTTAAATAACTATGTCTCTTTGACCTTTCGTCTTATACATTTTATTAAGTTATACATTGTGTTAAATTTTAAATTGCATTAAACTGCCATTAATTTTCAGCAAAAGATTAACTTTTCAATCTGAATCAAAGTAAAGAAAAAAAATTTTTTTTGTTACTATTTTCCTTACCTGGGCGGATTTTCAACCGTTGCACTTTTGGATATCTTTAGTGGTATACTGTTGGTTTCTTCTAGAAGATTCTAGTTTTGTTTTCATGAAGATGAACGTGAAAAACGAAAGTGCATGGAATTACCCCATAATTGGCAGGGTTCAGTCGACCGGAACTTTTAGAGCTCTAAATCGGGACAGTTTATTCAAGAAATGGGGATGTTTCTTCGTCAAATAAGGTTGATACTACGAGTATTTCCAAAATGTAATAAAGTAGCGATACTATTTTACTTCTTGGAATAATAGGTAACGACAAACGTTCTTGCCGTTTTTAATTCCGGAAAACAAAATGATGAAATGATGTACACAAAAAGTAGCGTATCGCTAGTCCCCAAAGTAATCCCCATTGGCATCTAGCACCTTCTGCCAACGTGTCTCCAGTTGATCAATCTCCTGGCTGTAAAACTTGCCGGTCTTGGACTCAAAGAAGCCCGTGAGTACCTTTCGGTGTAGGATTTTCCACGAAGATGGTTGTCCAGAGAATGGAAAATTTGATAATCCGTTGGAGTAAGAGCTGGTGTGTAAGGTAGATGACACAACGTTTCCCAGCCAAGCCGCTCTATGGTTTCCCTGGCCCACCACGCCACATGTGGCCAGGCATTGTCATGAAGGAAGAGTACCCCTTAGCGATTCACCAATGCTGGCTCCTTCTGCTGCAATACCTGTTGCACACGTTCCAACTGCTGGGGGTACAGGTCCCCAATGATGGTTTGGGCAATTGATAGCAGCTCGTAGTGAACCATTTGGCGTCTAGTCCAGCAGATACATTAGACTACGGTGTTCATCAGAAATGGCAAATTCTCCCGACCTGAACTTCTGGAACCAATGCCTTGCGGTGCATTCATTCACAGCATCATCCCCAAATGCAAGACACATTTGGCGACTTGATGCTGCTGCTGACAAGCCTAATTTGAAGTCATAAAGCAAACAACACCTAACCATCTCCGTCGATACCTCCATTTGTCTTCACTTCTGCACGAGATGTGATTGATCTTCATATCAAAGAGACCTGAATTTATACAGGCTAACCTTCCTGCTTCCCCATGACAGATTTTGGGTGACACTGTACACTCATTTGCATATCTACTATCATTTCCTTTTATGGCAACATAAAAACGGCAAGAACTTTTGTGGTTACCTAGTACTTTCGGTCGACTATATGTGCCGCCCTGAAGTGCGTCTGTCAGCTCATTCTTAGGCCGATCGGGCATAAGGAAAAATTCGATTTTCTGGTGATCTACTGGAGCAGATTTTGGAGCTCGATCGAGAGGTAATCCCTGGATATCGATAGCGAAAACAGAACCGAAAATTTTGAAATTCTTTCAGATCTATCACTTGTACGAACGGAGGGACAGACAGGCAGACAGACATACAGATGATTTTTTTTGATAGACAGGTTTGATCTTTTTCAGGTAAAAAAGACGTTTTCATCTTTTGAGTTCAGTAAAAGCATAAAAAGGTACAGTTTGCCCAGTCATACGCTTAGAACTAACGCCCATCTGGTCCACACTCTGAAGAATCTAAGCGAGCAAGAGCTAATTAAGTCAGAAATACACGCAATACAAACATATAAGAAAAGAATATGCCCACCAGTCCCATTTCGTACAATAGTTGTTTAAAAAGAAGAGCTTCACCATAAGTGGAGGCAAAATGACCTACAATTATTTTCAATTATGATGAATATTACTTCTTGTGATTCTACTGGCAAACAATTATTGAAGATGAAGTTGATACTTAGTGGGAACGAAAACACAAGAATTCCGACCGGTTTCGCTTTTCATTCATGGCTTTGTCAAAGATAGTACACAGAAATCTCCATTTCATAAAATTACTGAAGAGCCGTTCAAAAAACTTTTCTATAAGCCTTCGCATAGTAAAAAAAATCAACTCAAATGTTGAATTTAAATAACCAATGTAACAATATCGATAATTATATTTCAAAAAAAATATCAAGTGCAAATGTTAGCCAGCTTGATACTTCAAATTCATCATTTTAGCAATGCATACAGTTTCTACAAGATTATATAAGTATAGAAATGAATATTTATTAATAATTTATATTAACTATAACTGATAAAATTTTCCTAAAAGCCCAAATTACTATGCTAAATAAGATTACTTTTGGCATAACAAACAACACAATGTTTAAGGGAAAGTAATTATCCTATTGCTTATTCTCTACCTTTTCCCGAGCCGCACTGTAGAGCTGCGCACTTGACCCTTATTTTATTATGGAAAAAAGCATCAATGCCTTTGATTAGCCAATTCCGATCCTTACGTGAGTGCCAACACCTTTACTTCAACGGAAACAGCCAGTAGTAGCATCGCGTGAGACCTACGTAAAATAAATTATAGGTTCAAAGGCTATTCATTTTGGCTTAAGTAGAAAACCTCGCCAGAAATAGCTTTAATGAAAATTAAGATTGGCCATTTAGAGAACTAATTGCGCGAAGCGCGGATCAGGAGGAGGTCACAATTCACCATTCATCTTACTAACATGTTCTCTACGAAAAGGAAAAACAACGAGAAGCGACGACTGAATATTAAAGTTTCTCAATAATTTTCTAATTCCTGTTTTACGGAATATTTCGCGATTTTTAATAATTAAGGAGGAAAAGAACTTGACTCTCTAAAGCTATCCCATTTTGATAAACAGCGTTACCAAAGATTAAAGCTGAAAAAAGAAATGAATTTCTTATCTTCATGAATTTGTTAATTTCTCTCTTATCTTAGTACTTGGCGAGATATGAAGTTTTAAAATATTCATAGAGGTCATGAGATCATTTCCGGTTGTCCAAATTTTTCCCCTGTGTGTTTTAATCTTTTTCTGGAAAGAAATAGGGTTTATATTTTTATGAATCGTGAGTGGAAATTATTATGAATTTATCCGCATAGCTCTTGTATATAGAGTAAATGCAATATCTTATTTGTATGAAATTTTTTTATTTACCATTACTAAAGAAAACAATTATAAATAAACTACATTCTAGGGTTTAAATTATGCAATATTATATCCAATCTGATTGATATCAATGATATAAGTTATGACCATTTCAAAAAAATTGTTATTGAAGATTTTTCACTCGTTCTGTATTTTTTGATTTTTTTTCTCTAATTATACTTTTTTTCTTATTGATATTTTTATTTTTATATAATCTTTAATTCTATTTTAATTTGTCTCTACCGTTATAATTGTTTCGCTGTAAGCTGTCACTGGGCACTTAGCCTGTTGCTAAATAAAAATAAAGTAAAAAAAAAAACAATATGCAACTTGGTAGAAGTTTGGATTCATAATGAAGAATGTACATCTATGGTATGATGAGTAAACTCATTGTGGAAATAGTGGAATCCAACGTCTCCTCCTTTGCAATATGCAATTTATTTCAATGAAAGATTTAGTAGTTTAATTTAATATATTTATTTAATGTAGCGCTTTTGTAAAATTATATTTCAAGTCTAGAATACATTTTCTTCTGTAGAAAGTTTGTTTTTTATTAATAAAATAAACTTATTTTGATTTAAAAGTTATTTTGATTTTTCCATTCATTAAAGATCATATGTTATTTTAATTACCCCCATAATGAAAATCAAAGAAAATACTATAAATATCACTCATTAAAATTTAATCTTAAAAAGTTGCAATCTTTAAAATTTATCTTTAAAAAACTTTAAAACAGCTCAGTATAAATTAGCCAAGAATCATTAATGAAAACCCAAAATCGAGTGATTACATTTCTCACATTAATCGCATGGTGTTTGTAATTAAACTGACATAATTCGGAGTCATATTTAGTGTAATCTACCATCTGAAAAGGCACCAGTTTGGTAGGTGAAGTAATCAAGGCTTGGAATGAATAATTCTGCGAAAAATTTCTAAAATTGCAAATGACGCCGATAGGGTAAATGTAGCGTTGTTGCAGCCTACATAGGTGATAATTAGCCATTATGCTGAGGATATAATTTTATTCAAGATGGAGTACAGCTGTACACCATTGCTATTACAGTTGCTTCTACAGCATCACATCACTGATCAAACTCGTCAGCCGCACTAATCCGATTGCATGACCGCTCGCTCCGCGGATTACACTCCATGTGACTTTAGCTCTGTGTTTGCTTGAAATCTAAAATCTATCTTGGCGGGGTCCCGAACTTGACAACCTGGAAGAAAAACTTATCACGAACTGGAAGGAACATTCTTTCTGATAGTTCGGCTATTCAGAATGTTGTTCAAAGAATGTAAATTCAAAGAGAAGATAATATTTTTAAATTTAATAATTTTTTTCTTTTTACATTTTTTTTTATATTACACAGCCTCATAATTCCATCCAACCGGTGACTTTTGTAACTACACTTTCATCAGAGCAGCACGAAAACCGTTCACAGACTGCAGTTTCGGAAATGCTACCATTTTTTTTCCACGAAAGCTAATGATCATATGATAAATCGCTCGTTTTACCTATGACAGCAACGATTGATATGTATGTGCAGAGTTCGTGCCTTTTATACTTCCCAAGCGAGCTCGTGCCTTTTTTTGTTTTATTAGCTATGCGGCTGCTAATGGAAAATCAGAAGATAATCATAATAAAGTGTCTCGACTGTGTATAACTTTTTTAATTAGGATCAATAATTAAAAGAAAAAGTTACAAGTATTAATTAAGAATATCCCTTTTTTTTACAATAAGCAAAGGAGCAAAGGTTGTACAGCCTTAACAATTTCTTGAAAATCTTTAAAAATGATCTGTAACTGGAGATAATGGAGAGTTAGACTATTAATTTAAAATCCCGATAAATTTATGCAAATTTCTCAAAAATTTAAATTTGATTATGTTACTCTAAAAATTCACAGGCATATTTTTTAAATTAATTTCTACAGAAAAAAATTTTTGGTTTAAATAACTAATTTGAAAATATATAGGCTATTTTTTGTAAAAATTTATTATGCTCAGAAGATTGTTTTTATAATTGTTTAATTGCATTATCATTTGAATAGTTAACGCTGGAAATTTAATTTAATGAACGTATATTTTTATTAATGATTTTCGAAATTATCTTCTTGACTTAACATCTGGTTGTTTTATATAATTAAAGATAAGTTTTTTTTAAAGAAACGTTCTAGAGATTGTAAGGCATTTGGGTGTTTGACTTCATTATTATAATCGAGGTAATTAAAATACATTCCGTACTTATTTCAACGGCTATTGGTTTTAAAGATTCTCCATTGTTTATTTTTATGCCAAAATAAACAGATTCAAGAGTTCCTTTGGATTCGCTTCTTTTGAGAAATTGAAACGGCACTTTAAAATCGTTAACATAATTTCATTCTGACGAAGTGCACAAATAGTCGTACAGAAGAGAGGATAGGAGAGGAGGGAAAGAGGTTTATTATATCGCTTAGTTAGTCAAGTAGTTTAAACTAGTGTAGACAAACATCACCCCTTGACATAGCCTAGAAAGATGATGTCGTGCGCCTGCTTGTTCTCCTTCTGTATGTTGTTTGCAAATATCATTTGTAAACACTTTCCCTGTCTTAAATCGAGGCCCCGGAAAGAGGAAACAAAATAAAACAAGTTTTACCCTTTTTTCATAACCCTCCTCCTTTTTAAGGTTATGGCTTTTATTTTTTAGATTGTTATACACATTAATCATAATTTCCTTTTCGTTTATCCGAATGTGGTCGAAACCTGTATTCATTTCATAAACATTCTTCTTCCCCAACAGTGAAAGAAAAAAAATTAAGGAGGAAAAAAAATTACTGCGAATATTTTTCATCCTTTTTTTTTTATTTTTACCAACTCAATGACGTTTATTATTTCCAATCAGCATAATGAACAATAAAATTTCGCTACAGCGACAACATTCCTCATTTGAATATTTATGTAAATCTTATCCAATTTAGACGACTCATTAAACTAACTCTGTCAAACAAACAGCTAAGTTTTAAATTTTGCCTTTCATATTATGTAATAATTGCCCTCAGCTTAATCTTCTTAAGATGATGGAATAAAAAGATTAAAGAAAGTTATCATTTTCTTATTTGCCAAGTAGGCGCAGTTCTTGCTTAATTCATTCGGAAACGGAACGTTGAAAAGAACTTCATTGTAATCAGCCTGAGAATGCAGTTCTTATGGATCGTGGGAAGTTCCCCAGAAAAAAAAACCTATACAAAAACAACAACCGTTCACTGCAAGCAAGCCGGAAATCCAAAGTGAAATAAGAACCACTATATAACGAGAGTATGGTTTTCTTCAGAATGAATTAAAGAAAACTCAAGAAAAAAAATGTAAAAATAAAGAAACACTTTCAGAATGAATTCATCTTCAAATTTAATTCGCTAACTGAAAATTGATTTCTTTTTTTTGGTTAGTTTTCATTCAATTTACACTCCCTTTCATAAATATTAAAATTGGGACAGCAAGAAGGTGATTCAAGGGATGACGAGAGGGCAAAAACATTCCATTGCCCACAGCTGGAGCCAACCCCGCGACCTTTGGCGCCAGTGGTAAGCATCATATTTAATGCCGACAATAGTAGGAAGAGTTTTTAAAAAGCATTATAGAGGGCAACCGTCTCTTTTGAGGCGTATCAATTCTTTAAGAGCTTCAAAATCTGGTTTTCTTTAAATAATGCCATCCCGAATGTAAACCGGCATTTTTTTTCTTTTTCATTCACGAAGATTATTATCACCACCTACTCAATCAACTATCGGCTGCATATTAATTCCTTCCCCCAGACTATATTAAAATAAATGCAGTTTCTTCATTACCATTATTCAGAGTTGTTTGCATAGATAAGAAAATATTTTCGTTCTTGAAATGCATTTATTGTTTATTTTAATAAGCAAGGCTTAAAAAACTTCCTGTAAATTTATTACATTCGGAAGTTCTGGAAAGAATTTTTCAAATATTTATCTGGAAATAAACTTCTGCAATAATTCAAAAATAACAGTCTTTTGTAGATTTCTTCACGAGATCGGTATATATCGCTATGGAATTAACCTAATCCAGTATTGCTTAAATACAGTTTTAAATTATTGCACATGACCCATGGTTTTACTTCTTAACAGAAGATGACACTAAAAAACCTTGCTTACAAAATTCAAAGCATAGTACTGTAGTTGGTCATGTTTGAAACGCGATCCACAAAGTAAAGACCAGTTCATAAAACTATATCCAATTTTTTTATTCTTGGTTATTAAGTGTTATTTCCTATTTGCTTATGGTCAAACTACTCCAACCGCTATCCAAAATACCCGATTGTTATTATTTACTTTTATGTTATCACATTTTGTATAGTCTTGATTGGATCCCGATTCTTTGTAAATTAGCCTTATTGGTTATTAATTGTTTTATATAGTCACACATTGTATTCCCAATTTACACGGTGATGAAGAGGACAGTGTCTTCGAAATGTGCATCCGTGGCTCCGGATTAAAAATCTCATTTGTGGAATTGTGGTTTCCTTTTTTAATTTGTTTGTTACTATTGATATAAAATCTTTTTAAACTGGGCAACTATTAATCGGAACATGTTTCGGAACATATACACATAAAATGAACTATTTGGCAAAGTATTTGAAAATTGAAGACGGCCATATTTAGCCAATTCGTGCTTTTCGGGCACAACAACTTTTCTAAATCCATTTGTACTGAAAGTGTAAGTGTGTTCTACACAAAGGAGAACAATTTTTTTCACACATTTTCAACGTACAGAAAGGCATAATGGCCACCGAGACGATCCAAACTTCACAATCGCATTTTTTGTAGAACCGAAATCTTACAAATGAATGAACCCGAGCGTGACAGATAAATGGATGATAAATTGAAATGTTTCGATGTAGAGAATATTCATAACGATCTGACCGACTTCTACTATTTACGAACGCTACTCTAGTTAGTAATAAATCAAAGGAATGTGTTATATGGAGCTTAACTTTCCCAGCAAACGACTTTTAAGCTATCGCTTCGGTGAATGCCAATGTATTACTTAGAACTTGACAGGAGACTGGTTTGCCGAGTTACATAAAATCTTGTTACTTATGCTATAAATAGTTGCAGTTAGAGATAATATTCATGATATAGAAGTTTTAATGAAGCATCAGTGTACATCTTATACTGAAATCTGACGCTTAGGCTACTCTACAGCAGCATTGTCAAAGATATTGTCAGCATGCTTCTGAGTGCAGGTGGAATCATAATAAGATAATAAAAACAACGAAACTCAAATGATATTTAATTTTAAACAAAGGTTATGAAAATTCTTTTTAGATCTTGGCTTACATAAGAATTTATTTAGATGAGTACTTAATGCACCAATATATTTCTTCTTTTACTTCAATATTGACCTCATAAGGTTTAATGTCACCCCAGTTCTACTTGATAGCAAATACAGTACCTCTGCTATGCAGCAAAGAATTGAAAGAATGGAAGCGATAATCATACAGGAGTCTGAACATTGTAGAAAAATTTATTAACATAATAGCGAAAGGAACTTCTGAACTTTCTAAAAATTCATTACGATTTTAACAGTGCAAGAGGAACGTTGTAAAACTTTAAAATTCGAGTGTTTTTTTACTTTTTTTTTAATCAGAAATGCAATATAATAACATTCTAAGTCAACAAACAACCCTATAACTAACTGGAAATTAAGGAGATGTTCTAAAGACGTGAAAGAGCGTTGTAAATTTTGCCGAAGCTGAACCATATCTTTTAGTAAGCTCAATGCCGACCGTCAAAGCCTAGTGCGTTTCTGGAAGAAATAAGATTAATCTTCGTGGAAAAGAAACTGGAGACAAATTAGAATCCGGCAATAAAAGTGTCGTCTGAATCAGAATTGCAATCACGAGATGGATTTCGCGGAATTGTTGTTCTTGATAAAGGATATTTTATGGCGTCACTCGACAACTCCTTAAGAAAGGCCCTGGTTTCATGTTACGTTGAAATCGAATTTGGAGGCCATCGGTCGATTTCAACTGTGATAGCACTGATTCGGTTTACAAAATAAGTATTTAAACTTTAAGATGTTAACATTGTGCACAGACAACGGAAAATCAAAGTTTTAAAGAGCATTAAGGTCAGCTTTAAAAACGGAAGAAAATGTATTTGTGAAATTTTGTCTTGCTTTGAAGATCAATTGTGCAAAATATCAAGATCGGAATAAAACTATAGATTTGTATAAGAAAGAAACAAACAAACAAACAAACCCACAAACATTCTTCTTTATATATTCTTCTTTATGTATATATACAAGGTTGACCAAAAAAACTCGCCATCGAAAATTTTTAAGTCCAATGGAAACGGTCCGCAAAGGGGTGAGCGATTCTAGAAGGAAGAACGCTACCATTAATTAAGGCAGGCGTTAACGTTAAATGGAACGAGTTGATTTCTAAACGAGTTGAATGTAATCTTAAATAATACACAAATTGTACACTTTTGAGATCATTGTCTCTTTTATTGAATATCTATTGACTAATACAATCGCTCACTCCTTTGTGGACCGTTTCCATTGAACTTAGAAATTTTCAGTGGCGAGTTTTTTTTGGTCCACCCTGTACATAGATTTCTAGAAATTTCGTAGTAAAACATAGGGTTTTTAATATAATGTATTGCTTGGAATGATTATATCTAAAGCCACCCATAGATTGTCTATAGTTGTCCTGGTTATATCCGATCAACAAACAATATTAAAGTTGGTTGAACAGCTAATTGTTACTAAGGCGTTTCTTTATGTTAGGTCATGAATGATTTTGTTTTTCCAAGATGGTATATATGTATTAAAGCATGTGCAGATCAATGACGTATATAAAAGCTAATCCATATCGTTACGTCGAATCAGATTCAATAATAATGTTATCACCACAGACCTCCTTTAAATAGCTAATGAGAGAGCGCATTGTATTAAAGCCTTCAAGATTCTCATTTCCCTTTCTTATTCTTTCGAACTATTCAAATGTCTGCGGCCTCAACGAAAATTTCAGTGGAGTGACGAAAAACATTGAACCTGTACTCCATAAACGCATTTTTTAAGATAGCAGTTCGTTGGCAGTTGTCGTTGCGATTTCTTCACCACCACACTCCAAGCAAAACCTATCAGCAAATCAAATCATGACGTCAAAAAATACACTATGCAAACAAAACTCCATAGGGATGCAGGAAAATGGATTTTTTAAAAAAATTTTTAGTGGAAAAAAAAAGCGCGAAGTTGGAACCAACTGCAATTTTAACAATGATAATGATAGATGGGTTTGTCATGAGCTGGATTTAATTCGTAGGACATTATTGTTAATTTTTTAGCATTTTGTTTACTTTTATAAATTAAAAAGGGAACTTTCTTTATATAGCCCTCACTTCCTCGTCTGAGCGTTAGGATTACAGAAAAATTTGGATTACCGAAGAAAGACAATTTTTATTTTAAAGTGATGGCTGAAAACTGAAGTTATGCTTTAATAATAGATAATTATCATTAATTAATAATTAAATTAATATGAAAAAGAAGAGAAAAAACCGCGACCTTGATTCGAAACAGAGACCACGAGTATTTAGCTTGTCGCCTCGAATAAGTGGGCTATCACGGACACTTGTACAGCGAGGTTGTCTCCAAGTGTCCTAAAGACTGCTAAGCAGTCAAAGTGTCCCAATGATAAGACGGACACTCGCTCATAGGTCAGGAATTTTTCCTTTCTGAAACATCAGTAAGTCGATGAAAATTAAAGTGATGGTCGCAAAATATTTTTCATGCGTTTATCATATTAAGAGACAGTTTATGTAAGAAATAAAATTTCTTTTCTTGTTTTTAATAAGGAAAACTACGAGGAAAAGTGTATCTGAGCCCACAGGAACCTAACTCCTCGGCCCCTGTTGAGCACTACTGTTATTCTGTGCTAATTCTTTAAATAAATAAATAAATAAAAATTCGTATTAACAAATTTAATAAATGTAAATATTTCTAAAAGAATAGTAGCCCCATGTCGGAAATTTCGCAGGCTTGTCATCAGAAAAAAATTTAATAATAATTTAGTAACATCCGCCGTCCATTAATTCATAAATATCGCGTTATAAAAAACAAACTGAAAATAAACCAGAATCATGATTCATTAAAAGATAACAAATTTTAATTTTTGAATATCGGCACACGTTATCATGTAAATCGAGGCACGAATACATTTCATATGTACTGAACATCGTGGAAGCAGTCCGGAAAAACGAGGTTTGGATAGTCACAATGCTTAAAATTGCCTTCACTGATTAAGATTACATTTACTTTCCTTTTGGCCCCAAAGTTCCAGACTTGAAAATATTAAAAATTCATTTGCTTTGGTTCTGTTATATGATGAAATTATGATTTGTATTCATGAACGTAAAGAAAGAAAAAATAAAGTTGCCTTCCGCATTTATTTTTCTTGAATTGCAGAAAATAATACATGGTCACAGAAATAACGGTCGTCTAAATGTTTTAAACATAATAATTATATCTAGGAAAAAAGGTTCCCGTGATAAACAATTCGGTTCATCACTAAATAAAGAATAAATTACTTTTTAAAATGTTTACAGGACCTTCTTTTCGCAGTTAATGTAAATTATTTACACAGTAAGATACAAAATTTCTAGAACACGAATTCCTTTAAAATATAAACATTTCAGTCATGTTGATTAAAATATAGAAAACAGAAGGAAAAATTCCGTGAACTGGATTCGAACCAGGAACAGGAAAGTTAATCATTGAAGTACTTCCTTCAGTTTATTAATTTTTTTTCTTTAAATGTTAGTAATGTACAGAAAATAGGGGAAAAAACCTCAAATTTTATGACTAATCTTAATATGCTTTGAAACCACACAAGAAAGCAGTTTTAAGCAAAATTATAGTCATTCGTGATTTTAAACGGACTTAAAGTCTGATTTTAAAATGATATTCAGAAATAATTTATTAAATTTGGAATATTCTTAAATTCAAGGTATGAAGATCAAATACATTAATATAATAATAATAATAATAATAAAATAGTAATAAAAGAATTAAAATGGGGAGGACATTTAAAAATTGTAAATTTACGTCCAACCTTGTTCCGAATGAGATTCACATTTCACGGAAGCCACGATTTTCAAAGTCGTTCTTGAACTTAATAAGAAGCAAAACATTAAAAAGTAAGTTTAAAAGTAGAATTTCTAAAAAATATATCATTTTACTTTATTGCATATGTCTACATGAAAGTACAATAATCTTTATTGGAATTAAATTTCTATTTTGTTGAGTGGATTTTGTCTGATTAATGTAATCGATTTATGTAGTATTTGACTAAGCACACGAAACTGAAAATTTACTTTAAAAATTTTTTTTTTTTTTAAAAATGCTGTTATATGTTCTAAGATACCCCTGGCGTAAATTAATTCTTCAGTTAATTTTACAATAAAATACATCAATATTCGTCAAAATTTATGAAGAAAAGATAAAGCAAGGAAGTAAAAGTTGTTTAATGAGGAAACGAATTTTAATGTTAATTTTTTAAGCCATACAGAAATTAAAAGAATTTCACGTGGGGTTTTTAGAAAAAAAAAACTTGAAACCCAGTTCTCAGTTTCAAAGGGTTTAGTGACCTCTCACCTGAAAATTTATGATAGTACCCGCACCGAACGACAAGAGCGACACGGAAATGCGTAGTTTTCCAGCGTAGGCGGATATAAAGACTCCCATCGAACGAAAAATTGACCTCGATTGTGAGTGGAAGCTTTCTGGTGATCTCACACGTTAAGATTGACTTCTTTATTTTTATTTTTCGCAATATTTTGTGAACTTTAACCCTAATTTCAGTTTCGTAAAACAAGCAATTAACCGGCTCTTTTGCACGCTCATCGTCTATTTATCTATTGTTCTATTCTTTTACAGCTCAGGTCTTGCTTCTGACATCCTTTTACAGTTTGCTTTTGTGTGACAATAAAGTTTTTGGAACGAACGCTAATTCGTTTTCTATTTAAAACACTTTGATCGCGTTAATTTTCTATGGATGACTTGCATTCCTATGGTTTCTTCCAGAAACTGGAAAAATTGTTGGCTTCAAACATTAAAGGAAAAGAGTGGAAAAAAGATTGTTTGGTTTATTAGAAATTTTGGCGTCGACTACAAAGGTCATTTTGCGCATTTTACACAAGTTATTTCTGTACGCAGCCCAGTACAAACACAAACATCCATGCCTACGGCAGAATTCGAACCCACGACCAGGCGGACTTGAAAACTAGAAAGCCTACGCCCTCTCGGCCACCTAGCCAGCGTGGAAAAAAAGGGGATAATTCTCAATTAAATACCATACATAATAGAAATATATTTCTTAAACAAAAGAAAAAAATTTTAAAGCTCTTAAACGTTTAAATATAGAGATATAATAATAGAAACATTTGCATAAAATGGGGTGAAAATGAATAAATTTGGTGTGGATCAAAAATCAAACACAGAAGATTTGATTTTGTTAAAATACCACAATTTTGTTAAAATACCACAATTTAGTTAGTGTTATTCCATAAAACCGTGTAATAATAGTTTGCAATAAGCGTAAACATGTTTCAATTAGAGAAACTAGTTAGAAAAATTACTGTTCTGTACACTTTAATTATCAAGTAAACCATCTAATATTACGACAAATTGCAATATTCAGGCTTATCACAAAGAGATAAGGACTTTTGGGTGGCTGAAATTGATTAATAGAATCTTTAACAGTTTTCGGAACTGCAAGGGTACATGAATTAGAGAAGAAGTACTGAGGGACACTACCAGATCTCTCTAAAATTTGAAAGATACTCATCGTCAAAAAAAGTTGAACCCAGAAGGAATCGTCAGATTGAAAGGATATTTGAAAGGAAGTTAGTACCGGGTGTCCCAAAAATGACTGATGGATTTTGAAAATCAATAAAAAAAGACGGAATGCGATAGATATGTATTGTTTGCAGCCTTATGCTCAGAGAAATTTATCCCACCAAATTTCAAATTTAGTTAACATTTCTACCAAGAGATGGCGCTGCAGGCGATCTGTAACAGGTATAGTTAAAACGAAGTATTTCAGCTCGCCATTCCATAGTTCGTCGTCAAGCTGATAGCGTGTGCTGTTGAGATTGCAAGTCTGCTTTAACAAAATGGTTTTTTGCAACAGTCCTTGCAACATTTTCATATCGGTTTTTATTTTTTCATAGTTTTCAGCGCCACTTGTGGGTGAAAATGTTAACTAAATTTGAAATTTGATGGGATAAAATTCCCTGATTTCCTAAGCATAAGGCTGCAAACGATACATGTCTATCGCCTATCGCATTCCGTCTTTTTTTTTATTGATTTACAAAATCCATCAGTCATTTTTGGGACACCTGGTACTTACCAACAACAACAAATCATTAAACAATGAGCATGGATATGACAAAATTTAATGGCCAAAATACGAAAATCATTACAACTCTCAATAGGATGTTGTAGCGCCATTATTTGTAATGCATTCTGCCACATTCGTGGCATGGAATCGTACAAATTAACGTAGTCTTGACTCGGCTCATCCTATGCAGACTGAACTTTGGCTTGTAGCTCTTGCAGATCTGTGCCAGCGGTCGAGTCTTAACAGACTGTTCCCATAGGTTTTCTAAAGGTGAAACTATTTTTTGACGATGGTTGTATGATTACGCGCTAACAGAATAACGCTAGAAATCTCATCTTTTAAAATTCCAATCAGGTCGGCAGTTTTTGAAATCGTGGCTCCCGCAAGACAGGCACCCACAATGAGCCCCTTTTCAAATTCTGAAAGCTCATTCTCAGAACCAGTATTGCCGATTCACTAATTGGGGACTTTTAAATAATTGCAGGGGACTAGAGGTTTACGTTCGTCATCACGTAATTTGCAATAATACGCCACATGTGGTGGTTGCATTAATTTGCATCAAGGTTCCTAATTCCGTGGTCGATATGTGTGCTAAGGAAAAGTCAAAATTAACATATTGAAGGACGGTATAAGCTTAGATGGACTTTGCTGCTAATTATCAGAAAGAAAATCTCTTATAGACAACACGTCAAATTACAAATTTGTCTAGGCGCATTTTTTTTTTTTTTAGAAAAAGCGGTTTCATGCAATTATTCCTGCCTTCTTTAGGGTATGCAAGAAAAGACAAATTGATAGCTACGATATATACGTTATCTTGCAAGGCCACGATTCATTTTGTTCAAATTCAGAAATAAAGAAGACCATGTCAATTTCTTTATACTTACCGTTGGCCCTGGCACAAATTGCCTTTTTTCCAGATATCGCTATGTTGCACTACACTAAACCCAGCGTGAAGCGTGGAACAGTGCTGCGCTGGATTATTCGAACAAATTCTTGCGGATATCAGGCAAGCATGTACACCCTTATAATAACGATGCACAATAAAATCCCTACAATAAAATCACAAAACAGCAAGTTCTTTTTGAACAATCTGTATAATCTTTAGATTCTTCGGATCTTCAATCCCTCACTACTGCATAGTATATTTCATTTTCTGAAATGCTATCTTCTATATATGATTAGCATTATTTCACTGGGGATGATACCCTTTTAGGCATCACCCACGAACATACCCATGCATCTAGAATTAATCAAATGGAAATGAGATACGCTGGTTAATTACATATTCCTGAAGATCTTAAAAATTAGCCACAATCAAAATACCATCGACGAGTGCTTTAATCTAATCGCAATTTCTTCGATCTTTGAATAGAACATACACTCAAGACGAATTTTAATTTTCATAAGTTTAAGAATTTACTATACAAGTATCCTTAATATTTTTATGTGAATATCACCAAACAACTTGTTTTATGTGAATTTTACCTCATTGTTATTTTTCAAAGTGTATTTAATAGAAAAAACAAATCGCTATGATTAAAATCAACAAGAGCCAGTTCCCTTTAAAAGAGTTTACTTTATAAAGGCTCTTTTAATCATAAACTGAAGCTGTATATTCCAGATAACGAATAATAATGAGTTTTTACTAACGTGTTCTGTGAACGTGAGTTAATGATTCCTCCAACACTAAACTAGTGTTAGAGAGGCACTTTAATGTCTCGATGGCCTAATAAAGAGGAAGAATGTCCCCATTTGGACTCGACATGTAACCCTGGTTTACCATTAACATCTAAGATTAAGTCGCCTATAAAGACTTTTTTCTATTAATTTCATTTCTATTCGCGACTAAGATACTATGTATAATGTTTAAAGAAACATGATTAAAGTCAAAAACAATTGTAAAAGACCTACTTTAATACATAACAGCAATAGCAACAGGATGACATATTAAAATATGTTTTAAGAAAGTTATTTCGAGTTAACCACTTTATAAGTAAATAAGATTTAAAACTTACCGTTAGCTGAAGGGGTTGATTTTAAGGAAGCATAATACTGATTTGAATTCACCTCTTCAAAATCAGTCGTAATCAAAAGTAGAAACCTTGTCCAAAAAAGAGCAATTTCTTTTTTTTTTAATGTTTATTTTCAACATTAAAGTAAACCCAATACAAATATGAATGATAATTACTTCCGTGTTTCTCTTTCAACTTCCTTCTTATCTTCCTTCAAAGTTCTAGTAATATGATTGAAGAGCAAATCTCCTTAACAAAAAACGGCGCATCTTTAAACCTCCGAGCAATAAAGCGTCCTCCATTTCTGAAATGAAATTTTTATACATTGTATATTTCAAATATTCCTTAAAAACTAACTTATAATCAATTAATGATACGGTGACCTATAAAAATATGTAAAAATCTTTTTCTGATATATTATTAAAACTCCTTTGCATATGTATTTTATGTAAAGAACGAGGATTTTAAATCAGGCGATATAAACAGGATTTCAGAAACAGGCAACGAGATTATATTTTTTAATATTTTAATATATAATATGCATAAAGTAGACATTTTTAATAATTTAATATTAAACAGCAACAATATCTGATGATAGTCAAAGATGAGTATGAAAACGTTTTTTTAATCTGCACAATATATTAAAAATGTTAAAATTTTTAATCTGCACATCTTGTTAAATTTATCTTACAACGAAAAATTATTGAACTCTATAATAATAAATTCCTAAAGCGGAAAAAATTCATTTAATTACCTAAATTATAAAACCATAAAATCAATCAATAACCACAGAAGGTATCACACCCTTAAAACTTTTTTTTTTTTTTTTAAATTTCTAAAATCGTAATTAATAGTTAATAAATACAACTGAAAAATAAAAT
>JAHWFO010060970.1:7864241-7888817 GCA_023313115.1 Rhysida immarginata
AATCTTTTACATTCTAAATTCTTGCGGCTAAGAAACTATTTCTTTTAAGAAAAGGGGGTCTCTTAAGATGAGCCTTTTAAAAATAAAGAGGGAAAACCGAGGCCAAACTCCAATTTGCAGCTGAAGCAAACACAGAAATGTCTTCAACTGTAATTTACGTCAAAAACGCAAAGAAAATATCCATTTTTTTCGTTCATTTGCATTTTTATTTTCTCAAGAAAGAGATTAACATCATTTGAAATGACATCCAAATATTGTGGATATCTCACGGCTCTCTCCAACTCGTAAAACTGGCTCCTAATTATTGTCAACATTTCGTTTGTGTTGTGCTAAATGAGGGACGTATTTTCTAAACCACCAACACTCGATATTAGGTTTCTCAACCCCCCCTCCCCTTTCCTTACAGCTTCCCCCGCTACAAAACCGTTTGTTTTCTCCCCCGTTCGTGATCTTTTAATCGTCGTATCACTTTCAATCTCGGCCGAGCCGTGAAAGTAATCGCGAACTGAAGAAATGCCGGATTCGGTCTGTGCGACCATAAGACGAAACGTGCTCGGAATGTTTTCGCTTTTCTTTCTTTTTTTTTTTTTTTTCTACGGTTGTGGGACAGCGCATGCTTAATGAGGCTCTTTAACAAGTGGGACACAAGATGAGTAACGAGTAACGAGAGGGAAACGAATAAAATGGAGCACGTGCTGCCTAAAACCTTTTAAACAGATCCGGTGTTCAAAGAAAAACTACCACTTGAAATAGACTGGTTTTTAAGATGTACATGATAAAAAAAAAATTCTTCACCGTAATTTTTCCCAGAAGATGATTCTTGAAGGTTAAATTTTGATAAAATAATATTTTTATATCCTAAATTTTCCACTTTTCTCCTCTCCAGTTCATTTCCAAGAAAACATCGGGATTATAGCAAGAAAAGAATGTCATATATAGCAAGAAAAGAATGTCATATTAATTGAACTGATATAAAGCACAATAAACATGCTTTTTTAAATCTGATCTTGATATCAATCATTATAATAGAGTCTTCGATTTCATTAATCTAAAAAAATAATAAAATGCATTTTCGGTTTCCTTATAATAAAATGTTTTCGAAAATATTTTATCCTATTATCTATAAGGTATTTAATTATTCACTAATGTCCACTTTACAATATTAATGTTTTATTCAGATAGAATAAAATCGATATTCATCCTTTCGGACATCTTCAGTATTCATTTGCAACAGAAATCTTTTAAATTTCTTACAATATGATTTTTTAAATTTTAAACAATATTTTTAGATTCAATGCTTTTTCCAGTTACTTATTTTGTTTAAAATTAAAAAGTCGTATTGTAAGAAAAATTTAAAAAAATTCAGTTGAAAATGGATACTGAAGATATCCGAAAGGACGAATGTCGATTTTATTCTATTTGAATAAAATATTTGTATTGTAAAGTGGACGTTAGTGAATAATTAAATATATATGCAGTGCAATACAACGCGAGTTAAATAGTGAACCTATAAAAGATATCGTCATGAGACCCAATGACTGGATAAATTATAACGCATTTGATATTGTATAGATAGATGTAAGGGAGCTAAATATATTTTAAAAGGCAAAACTTAAATAAAAGTTCTATCCAAATATTAGTAAAATGATACAGAAAGACATGTATACTTAAAACGAGCAAAGTCCGACAAATAGGCGGTTATCTTTATTGTAAGAGATATTTATTTGCTACATTTCTATTAAATTATTTACTAGAATAATTTAATTATTTGAACGGAAGTTCAATAAGTTGTTTATTGAATTAAAAACAGCTGCTTGCATTCATATTTAAAGCAAGAGCTGCCCTACTGACCATATATTGAAGACTTTTGTATAGTGCCCGGCACGAAAGAAAAAGGAAACTCGCGTATGCGTAAATGAAAAAAAATCTCGTTCAACCAATCAGAAACGAACCAGAAACGGGGTATTACTTATTCCTGGCATGAGTAATAAGTAATTCTCCGTTTCCTTTCCGTGTTTGAGCGGTTGAACGAGTTTTTTTTTCATTTACGCAAGCGCCAGTTTCCTTTTTCTTTCGTGCCGGGCACTATAGTAGATTTTAAAACTGACCATTTAAAGATATTGTAATATGAAGTCCAGATGAACTCGGAATTATCAATACATACTGTATACATCGGACCAGGTATATTATCCTCGTCAGCCTTCTATCCGTATTTGGTCAGCGTGAAGGCTTATTGGCCAAATTTCCTTTCAAATTAAACATGCTTTCTGTGCTCGTGGAAAATGTGGAGGAGACTTCATCCTGCAATGGACAGGTGACGTTTGTAAATGACGATTATGATTATCCTCGTAACGATGGTCATGAAATTAATACGAGGATAGCCCAAAAAGTAATGCACAACAATTTTTTTCTCCGTTCCCAACAATGGTACGAATGCGAAACTTGAGATATGCATTCTTTGAAGTTTTTGGAGTGCGCGCACAAAGTTTCCGTTTCTTCCGATAGATAGCGCACGTGCAGCAATGGAACAACATGGCGTCTGTAAGTGATGTACATTACAAGCAGCGTGTCGTCATTGAATTTCTCACTGCGGAGCAAGAAACGGTTGGAAACATTCACAAACGTTTATGTGCAGTTTATGGAGCATCAGCAGTCGACAGAAGTACGGTTAGTCGCTGGGCACAGGGGGTGAGGCCATCAGAAAGCGGTTCGGCGGAGCTCCAAGATTTGCCGCGGTCGGGGCGGTCATCCACGGCTGTCACCCTGACAAGATGCAGCGTGCTGATGCGCTCATTCGTCAGGACCGACGCAGAACGACTCGGCAGTTGGCGCTGGAGCTGTCAATCAGCAACGGAAGTGTGGGCGAAATCATCCGTGCTCTTGATTACACAAAAACGTGTTCACGATGGGTTCCTCGCTGTCTTACTGAAGAACACAGAGCTCTGAAAAAAAACCATTTCTTTTGAGTTGCTGCAACGTTTTGAAGCTGAGGGAGAAGCCTTCTTGTCCGGGATTGTGACAGCTGATGAAACCTGGGTGCACCATTTTGAGCCCGAAATAAAACGACAATCGATGGAATGGCGTCATCCGCACTCTCCACAGAAGAAAAAAATCAAAGCAACTGCTCCTGCTGGTAAGATCATGATCACTGTGTTTTGGAACTGTGATGGTGTCATACTCATTGATGTGAAGCCAAGAGGCAGCACCATTAATTCTGAGGCATATGTGAACACATTAACCAAACTCAAGAAGCGCTTCCAGCGACTTGGACGCCATAACAACCCAGCTGATTGTTTGCTTCAATCGATAACGCTCGCCCTCACATGAGTTTGAGGACGTCGGAACACATCACAGGGTTCCCCATCCACCCTATAGCCCTGACCTAGCGCCCTCAGACTTTCACTTGTTTGGGCCATTGAAGAATGCCATTCGTATTCGTGGAAGACATTTTGAGGATGACGAAAAGGTGATTCGCACAGTGAAGACATGAGTGCGTGAACAGAACAAGGACTGGTACCGACAGGGCATACATGCCCATGTGTCTCACTGGAGGAAGGCCATAGAACGGGACGGAGATTACGTGAAAAATTAGGGTGTGTAGAAGAAACATCATTCTTTCGTGTGTATAAGTTTCATTGTGGTCAATAAATAATTATTGAAGAAAAAAGTTGTGGTGCATTACTTTCTGGGCTACCCTCGTATAGAGAGAGGCTGGGACTCAAAATATTTCATCGTGTCTTTAGGATTGCAAAGTCTCAAAACATTTCAGGAAATATGAAATATTGGTCACTAGGATTCCATTACTATAATTTGTAATGGAAATTTAAATGCTAGACTGTTTTGATAACTTCTCATCTTCACTTCATAGCTGGCCATCTCCAAATCAACACGGTTTATAAACGTGATTTATCAAAAATTGCTTATTTTTTCATTTATTAAGATTTTATAAACCGACTTTAAACAGATTACAGACAGCTGTTCCCGATATTTTGACTGGGAGTCTATTCCAGGCATACTATGGTTGTTGATTCTCTAATTCGTGATCTAGGAACATGGCTAACTCATAATTTATTAGCAATTGTTCACAATTATCCTTCGATTATTGAACAAATGCGGAACACCTGCTTTCCGTGGTCACTGAAGACAACTTCTGCCCTATCCAAAATATGTCCTGTTATGGAAGTTTTAATATTAGAGCATTAGCGAATAATTAGTAAATCCGGGGATATTGTAATATTGAGTCTCTTCAACAGTTACGCTAGATATGTTCTTTTTGAAATCTTCAATTTTTTTTAATTCAATGATCTGCCAAAGACCTCTGATCTATCAGAGTATTCCTAAGCCGGAAAACAACAGCGAATATGGTGAAGCTGAAACTTTTTTTTGAAGAACGACCCACACAGGAGTTGGCTACTCATATGGGACACCATATGGTGATCAATAGAGACTAAAGGGTAACCTATAACAACATCAGAGAACTGATTTGGAGCTGGTGTTGAACACACCCTATCTCACAAACGTTGCGCCAAGTGACTACGACATTTTTTGGTCGTTTCCTGGACTGGCATCATTTGACCGTTTCTTTGAATCTAAATCGCCAGATTTCTAAAGGAAGTACCAATTGGAGTAGCTTGTGATAAATGATAGCGATTAGATTTTGGTCAGATTTGTACTTGTAGATATTGTAAGCAGCTCTTTTCATATATTTTGCATTGAGGATATAAATATTTCCCCCAATCCAATATTTTTAATAATACTTAAGAACAAGTATTACTCACCTTATTCATTGTGGCATTTCATACATTGTACTCCTGCACTGAATGCAAAGACGGAAATTTATTTTTATTCAGAAATGGGTTTAAAAATATACAAAACTTGCCTCATTTATTTATTTAAAATTTAATATCTAAATAAAAAGATTCCTGTCTAAAAAAAATAAATTATTTCTTTCCTGTCTAAGATTATTTACTGAAGGTATTTGACATTAAAACTAGTTCCTTTAAAAAGGGAAATATTTCAACATCAGCGAGGAAAACAGACTTGGCATTGCCCTAGAATCAATTTATCATCGAGTGAACTACTTAATCAGGATTGAACTTGTAATGATTCTTTAACCTATTCTTTCTTCTCTTTTCCATATAAGTAATGAAAAGGGGTTTTCAAGGCACTCTTAGAGAGACTTCCTTGTCCAATAAAAAACAAGTTCTTATTAGGTAAACGGGGAAGATTACTTCCGGTAAATCCGCTATTTCTCACACCAACGCAGAAAAAATAAATAAGTCACAAAATAATGTCAATGTTTTGAGGAAACTTTCCTTTGACATCTCAGTTTAAAGGCGTTGATAAAAATCTGTCTTTTCAAATGCACAGCTTAATAAATTAAAAACTTCCCTTTAATCTTTTGATAACTTGATAAGGAATTTTATAAAAATTTATCAATATGTTACAGAGGATTTATTTAGAAAAAAAAATGGATTTTAGAATAAAAATTTTATTAATGACACAAGTTCTTTTAATGGAGGTTTAAAAGGAATATTCACAAATTACTTAATTACGCGTCTGTTTTGTTTTTGTATAATACTGGGTAACGTTGCTTTCCTCTTTCATAGTACGTCAAATAGAATTCTTGTATCTTAAATTCAGTTGTTTTAATAACATTATTAGCTTGTTTTTCTTTCTGTCCTCAACAGAATACATTTCATAGAGATCTCTGAAGTAAGAAAACATCATAGAAATCTTAAGATCGTGCTACCAATTTTTAAAGAGTTTTAATCATTATTAATAGCACTTTAAAACAAGAATACGTGCTTGTTCACTACTATCTGTTTATAACATGTGCTTTTTCTCACAAGAGTAATAGTTCTTAAGGATAAAAAACAAGAGCCAGTGCTTCTAAAAACAAAGTGGTTTCGATGCTTAATGAATTCACGATATAAGAACAAAGCCAAATCCTTTGCCAGAATCACTGTCCGTTTGTATGTTCACATTACTTCAGTGAATTATATGGATTTATATTCTACAGTATTGTTTTAACTTTCTTCCCGACCAGAAGAACATTCTCAGAGAATACCTTTATGCAAATTTCTGAATACTTAGGACTAAACCTGCGATGGTAAAACCCCGATTATCTGAACAACCTCTTAAGTTGATTTTAGTTAATAGAAAAGTAAATTATTTTCATATTTTATTGCTTTTTAAAAAAATAAATCAATTGGAGATGTTTTAATTCCCAAGAAAAAAATTCTATACTTTATTACTGTAGCAGATCGCATTATCTGATATAGCTCCGAGATACCTATGTATAAAAACAATAAATAAACGCAAAATGAGGAGAACCGAAAAGGATGAGGGAAGTTTCGGGTGGGGAAATACACGACAGACAAACCTCGGAGAAATGTCGTTCGTCGCCTTCACTCCTCAATTATACGTTTTTAGCTGACACACTTTTCCGCTCGTAATCGTGTTTTGTAGCACCTCCTATGGGTGTTGGATGGTCGTGTTCAATAACACACCGAGGATATTGAACCCGACGAAAGACAAATTTGTTCAGAATTTTAATGTAAATTTGGAAGTTTACCTAAAGAAAAACTCATCCGGAAATACACAAATAAAATGCAGTAAGCAAATAAAACGCTCATCGCCGGCGAATCATTTAAAAATACATTCAAGCAGAATAACAATATACTTTTTAAAAAGCATCGAATATTTTAATATCCCCCTCGTCATGAATATACCGCTAGTAATTTTTTTAATCTTTAATTCTAAAATTGTGTATAGTCGTCTTTTTATTTCTATTCCAGAAATTTTTCTTAAATGAGGAAAAAAATAAATGTAAATCTATAAAGACAGATCTGGCGTACAAATAAAAGTTCTAAAAATATTTACATCATATTATTTTCATATAAATTTAAAAAGTTGCTATTTAGACCTATTTGACAGGCAATTACATCATTATCGACTTACTTAAAACATTTATTAAAAAATTAGCGGAACTATTTTTTGTTGTCACTAATTTCATGTCGTCTGTCCGTCAAAACACGGAATAACTATGATTCTCATTCCTCCACAGTTAATAGAAGAGAACTTTGATTGCAAATCATTTTTCATTTCTTACAGCAGTTATTCTTTATTTTTACAATCCAATAAACGCATTTTAAATGCTAAATATTATAAAACTGACAATTCACTTGACTGTCTTAAGATCTTACATAGATTTCTTGATTTAAAGAAAATTTTTATACATATGGTGAACAATATAAATAATTATATACACAATTAAAACATGAAATGTTTAAACTAATATCTAACAAACATAAGGATCTCCTGCATTTTCAAATGGTTTCAGTAAGCCAAGATAATATTTAAATGTGCTTACCTGTACTGAGGTAAGAACGAAGGTCGTGATGACCAATCCTTACATAATTAAAAACTGGAAGTTCCCTAGTGAGATTGATCAAAATGCAAATGATTTATGCTTTTGTTCTTTTTTTATAAGCATCATTCATTTTTATCTTACCTTTTGGGTGAAACGAACCTTACTTTCACTTTGTAAGATGTGATTTTGATCAATTATTCTTACTTCGTATTACTTCGTGGTTTCAGCGAGATGATTTCTTAAAACTGGGCAAACTTTTGACACTAACGTTGCATCACACCAAGAATAGCACTAAGATTTGACCCATAACTGGGTGCAACTTTTAAATCTTTATCTAAATATTCTTTCTTTTTCTCGTACGGTAGATTAGAAAAAGTTTTGGAAAAATATTTATTAAGAGCAATAAACAACCAAGTGACTGGTTGGAAAAAATCGCACCGAGTTCCTTGGGCCCCGAGCAAGACGAGTTAACTGTATAGGGATAGTAATCATGAATTTTCCACGAATATAGTCGTAAAATGCCTGTCCTTACTAAGTCGAAGGTTACGAAGCGCGATGGGGCATCCTCTCAGAGGAAGCTCGTTTCTAGTTTTGAAATCGAAAAAAGTCCAAAATGGTAAACATTTTAGACTGCACTAACCAATATTTTTTGAAGTTAACTGTAACAACTGTTAACGGAACACAGAATTGATGCATAATATTAAAAAAAAAGAACGCTTCTTACTGCTTACTTTTTTAATTACCAATCAATTTTTCTTGTCTTTGCTTTTAATTTTATTGAACTGACTTTTAGATGTTTTATCGATGCGAGCTTTGTACTAACAGTACTACTACCTGTGCTTCGTAAAAGGTTATCCGCAGTTCATGGTATAAAATATTGGGATTTAGAAGTTCCTAGATTGTAATGTAAATGAAGCTCAGGATTGCGGTTTTAAAATAACGTAGGACGATAGATTTATTTTTATGAAGCTGTATAATAAATCACTTCTTCCTTCGAAAGCGATGAAAAACCCAAATTTCAGTATTGGCAATTTCAGATGAAGACGAAGATTCGTGAAATTCTGAGTTGATTCAAGCTCAATACTGACGAACTCTGCGTGACGAAGATTACAAATTTTGCAGTTTAGAAAAGTCCATTAAGCAATCTTTTAGAAGGGATAATAACAATTGAAAGGGAAGAGATTGTTGGATTTTTAAAACCTATTTACAATATATCTTCAATAAAATATTTTTTTAATATCAAACGAGACACACTAATAATATTAAACTATAAAATAGTAGCTATTATAGTCTACAGGCCAAAATATACGACAGACATTCATGTGTTATAAGATTTTAAGTACCTTCTGTCGTTCACAGAATAATTACTCACTAAATAATCTTCAATGATATTAACTATTCAAATATTCAACCACATTCAGGAAAAAAAGTTATCAGAATAAACCCAAAAACTGCATATTAATATTTGTCGTATTTTTATTATACGATAAAAGTTAAGACATGCTGACTCGTGCGGGAACATTAATACAATAACTTAAGTTTTTCGTTTACGGAGCTTGTGATATCTGCTTCTGGTCTATTGCATAATTCCAAAATCTCAAAACATTTAGAACACAAAACTCAAGAAAATAAATTTTGTTCGAATGACGGGATAAACTGACAGAATCATCCGAAAAAAAGCAAATGAGAATAAGAACGAAGAAAGTGGAATAGAGAAAAAAATCCACGAAATTAAGCACACAAGTGTTTAATAAGAGAAAAAGCCAAGAGCATGGTTCAAGTAAACGAAGCCCAGGGATTGTTCTGCTGGCGAAAGCGTAGGAGAGAAAGAGAGAAGGAAAAGTGAAAAGAGGCAACGAATCAAGTTGTGGCCCGGGGGCAGAGAAGCCGCTCTTCTCCGCCGCATCATCAGGCCGAAGAGTATAAAAGCGGAGAAATGAAAATTTCCCAAACGAAACTGAATCGTCTCGTTATGTGCCAACGAATGGAATAACTTCAGTTACTTCACAACGGTAAGTGGTTAAAAAAAGTGATACCCATCCGAACATGTGGCTTTAATCTAATATTGGCGATAGTTGTGTCACCGAAGAGAAATTTATACTTGTTCTTCCCAAGACCCTCACTTGTGTTGTCTGCATCACCATCTTTTTTGTATGAGAAAAAAAGCAGATAGAGTTCACATTATCACAGTCGATGATATTTTCTCAACATAATTTGTGCGGGAAACATTCATCGCATCTACAGTAGCTAAGTGTCCTCTTGGATTTTAAGCGAAAAAAAGTGCTTTCAACTTCGATTTATGAACAAAATTTTCTTTTCCTTTCTCTATGCTTCTGTCATATGCTCACAATGCCCTTAATGCGAGAGAAAAATGATGGTTAGAATTTAGAATATAAAATTAAGATCTAGAATCATGTCAAGCCTTAAAAGGCATTTTCACACAAATTACTTTCTCTAATAAGTAAGCGCTTTTTAATAGCAAGATCCATCATAATGGTAAGTAAAAAAAATTTTTACTACTTTATTTTCTATTATTATTAAAAATTATTGGTTTTAATGTAACTATTTACGATAGCTAAGAGAAAAAAATAGTCATAGAGATTCGTGAATTCTTTAAAAAATGTTTAGCGATGAAGAAGCTTCAAAGATTTCTTGCACCTCTCCATCTACGATTACATTTTTAGAATTACAAAAAATTTCTCCTACCGCTGTAAAAATTACCGCAAAATCCTTATTTCAGATTGTGAAATAAAGATTTAGAGGAGATTAAAATTATACAATGCAGTTGATTTCAATTTCATTAGATAATTTTCTTTAGGGTTGTACAGGAAGAAATCTTTTAGGGGCAACATCAACTCTTATGTCGCAACGTAAAATTACAAATAATAAGCTGTAATTGTCGTTAATTTCTTTTAAATTCCGTGACTTAACTTAAGGCTTTACACAAAAATTTAATGAAGAAATGCCACTTTGAGGAAATGCGTTTGCTCACTCTGCATAACACGGAGTTCGTCCCACAAAACTTCCCTTCTAATGTCCTGTGGGAAACGCGTCCAAAACGAAGACACACATCGCAAAACAAAAGCAGTTCTTCTTCTCTGTGCCAGAGCTCTTCGCAAGGCATTTCGGGATGTATGTTTAGTGACTCCCTTTTGGGTCCGTTAAGATCTCTATTCAGGTTAAAGCCGAGTTTTCCCACTTCAACTTTGATCTCCCGATGCCGGGTCGATGGCCGACTTTCCAAAGCTTTCAAGTCCGCTAGACTTTCTTTCTAACGGAAAAGATACGGAGTCACATCCGATTAGCTAAAATACAAACACACACAAGCGGAGGTAATTTGTTACATAAGTGGCATAGTTAACTCCACTACGTGCACTATATTTATCGCTGGAAAAGACAATGAAAGAGAAAATTGTAGTTTCTTAAAAAAATGTGACAGACGAGAGAGATAGAGAGAAGAGTGAAGAGATGCATAATGGGAACATTAATAAAGATAAAAGAGCGGAAGCGGTATTATAATTTCTTAAAACCGACATCTAGAAGGAAAAGAATTAATCCTCTTCTAATAAAATTTAGATTAATGGAGAAAATTAGTGTAATATAAATACGGGTAATTATAATGAACATAATGCCAAGGATCGTGGTTTACTTTATTTATATAAGAATCCATCGCGGATGGAGGAAAAAGGATAATTTTAAACAATATGCGAAGGTATTCTCTCCATATCAATTAAAAGAGGGATGAAGCCAATAATTTTAATATAAATAGAAATAATAATTTAGAGTTAATAACCGACATACAATCTAAAAGAATACGACCTATATTAGCACAACAAAATAAAAAGTCTAACACCATTTTGAGTGTCCTAAAAGTTATTTTTCAAGTTTAAAAGTAAATGTAACTTTATCCATTTGTAAATCAATCAATTTCTTTTTGAGTAAGAATGTCAATTGCTGCTGGTTAAAATTCAATTTGGACAATGCGAAATAAATTAATATATTAGGTCATTGATCTTTTAATAATCAATGCCAAAATTCATTAGCATAATTATGCAAAATCAATATACTGATCTACTTTCTAAGTATTAGAAATATTAGCATAACTAAACAAAACTTTCTATTCGCTATGCAGTCAATCTACAACATATCTAACATTTTAAAATGCTTAAAAGTGCTCTTCTCAAGAAGATATTTTCCAATAAACTTAAAAATCTAGTCAGTAAAAGTAATTTGTAATAAACAGAAAAACTCTAAGAGAGATAAAAATTCCAATTTGTATTTTACAAGTCTGTAAAACGGAATGACAAACGCTCAGTGAAATCGGAGAAAAGTAATTTTCTCTGTAAAGCAACTTGGAATCTCGGATAAGATGGGAAAACGGTTTTAACAAATAAAAATTAACCACCACTTTTTCTTTTATATTTTTTTAACCGTGATATCATGGCATTTATTCCATCCGCTGGATCAGAATTGGATTACATGATTTTAAGATAATTTATGGATATTTTGCCTTTGCCTCCTCCCCCTTCTTGAAAATTTGTTGCGAACACATATGCATGATATAATGCTGATTTTATAACACCAATGCTTAAAACAATTCCCATATTCATATTCCCACAGATATGAACATAATAACTCAAAAATTAATTAACTTGATTAATTAATTGATTAACTTTTTAATTAATCAAATTAAAATTCAATGTGCGTCATTAAAAATTAAAATCTGTTAAATTTTTAATCTCGAAATATGACCTGTTAAACCAAATATAATGTTTAAGACTGAAGATTGTCAAATTTTTATATTTTCTTAATTTTGATAGTAAAACAAGAGAAATTCAATGCAAGAAAGGAAAAGGAAATTATCACTTTTATATAGAAAAAAAATTTGAGGCCCACGCTATTTAGGCTACCTATTGTTCACGTTTTTTTTTGTTTTGTTTTTCCTGGGCACTTACAGAAAACTAAAATATAAGAATATACACGCATAAAAATATGCACGTATTGAAAGCAATTTTGTTTATGGCCTAATCCTTAAAGGGTCTAAATTAAATTTTTACAATGTCTCCTTATGCATAATTAACATTCGATCATCCTAAAGGTAAGAATATCATTTCATTTCTATTATTGTGCATTGTCGTTATATTTGTTTTTATCTCTTCAATTTTTAACTATAAATTATGAATTGTGTTTCCTGAATTGAACCAACTTAAGCACTTTTCAAGTAGTTTGAAAACTGCTTATATATAAAGATGTATAAGCATAATTTACATTCAATACTTGGCGAGAAATTGGTTGTAAATTTTATACATATGAACCTTTATTAGCATTTATGCATACTTTTGGAAAATAAAGGCTTTCTAGTGCAATATTCTTCATCCCTATCGAATTTGCGTTGGAAATGTGTCATTTTAATTACGGAGGATCCACGACTTTACCTTCTATCTTAAAACCGCGTAACGCTGAATTTACCTCTAAAAACCAAAAATCACAATTTTCGGTGAAAACTGAACCTGCGCTCTCAGCTGTAAGGCAGACAAGCTCACATGCTCCCTCCTCCCAGGAGCAATTACATTATCAAGGTCGTTGCGACCAGATGAATGAATCAGATGAATGATATCTACAACCAAATCGCTTGATCACAAATTTGCACATAATTCACCATCAGGTATTTAAAATATCCAGGTAAAAATTAATTACAACATGGAAATATGAATTGAGAAGTTATCAGGAAGACGCTGCTTAAACTCTCAATTCAAAGGATTACTGGATACTGAATAATTACAACGATTTTTATAGTCTTAGTTCAGAATATGCATTATAAAAACAGCTTTGCAGAGTATGCTCTGGATATGTTAACTGCTTTTCAACTTCTTTCCTTCATAAATATGGTTCAGACTCTTCGATCTATACGACTCTGATTAAAGATAGCGTCTATGATAATTAACGTATTCGGTAAACGGATTGAAGAATGTCACGACGAGGTCATATATTTTGGATGCACTCTAATCTCATGGCCTTTCAGCGTGACGTTCCGCTATCATTCTTTTTCTCTGTCCGTGTAAAGATGCCATTTATAGAATTTTACCAATTAAAACAAATGTTTTTTAAAATATTATCTTGAAAGGTTTAAAATGTGGAAAATTGCATTGAAATCAAATGAATTTCTCCAATTTCAATGCTGATCTCAATAGTGATATTTTTACTAAAGACATGAAATAATAAAACATTCTTCCTGAACATAGTATGAGAAGTCAGATATTTTCTGATTACTACAAAGTTTATACACAGAATTTATATAAAGAATTTATCATTAGTAGCAAAAGTTGCGCCTGAGACACGATGTTTTCTTAATTTTATTTAAAAATATAAAATGGCATCTTATAAAAAACTAGATTGTAGATTCAACGCTTTAATTCAAGTATACAAATTACTCGGACTTTGAGGAAATACAAAAATAATTAAAAACTTTTAAAAAAAAAAATAAAAAATTAACTGAAAGTTAAAAGACCTTTCATGCGCTCGATGTCCACATACAAGTTCGTGTTATTGGCAGTTAAAAGTTAAAAATACAATATAACTACAAATAATATGAGACACCTTGCCCTTCTCGTGCGATCATTGAGCAATTCAGTTAGGAGTATGATGTTGGAATCAGAATTATCTTTTGATGATCCAACAAATCTGGCGGGCAGTGTTTATCAGAGTGAAAAAATATTGGTTAACCGCTGCTGTGCAGCATATCTTAGCTAAAGTGAACCAATAGCCAACGTCTAAAATACAAATCTGACAGAACACTTTCAATGGAAGAATTAATGTACTTTTATGTGAGGGGTTTTTCGAATATGGAAGTCAACTTTGAAATGTGCAATAGAAATCCCTATTTAAACGATATGTTCAAATTATATATAACATTTGACAAATGTTTTATTCTTGGAGTTTTTTCCAAGTGATCCAACGGTTTAGGAGATAGAGACAATGAAAGTGTGGTGGTGTTTAGATTTAAAGAAAAGGCAAAAACAGAAATTATTCATCAACTTAAAGATAAATGTAAAAATCTTATGTTCAAATAAAAACATTGATATCCATTTTATAATCCATTGAAAGTACTCCTGTCAATTTTTTATTTTAAAAGTTGGCTATTATTTCAATTTAGGTAAGATACCCTGTAAATAGCGGCCTTGTTAGCTGTTATTTTCACTTCTTGTTTCTCACTGATGAAGGAGACAGACTTCCGAAATGTACATACGAGTTTTAATTTTATAAATTCATTTATGTGGAATGTGGTTTCTTTTCTTCCTTTGGCGTTATCCTAGTGTCCAAAGTTTTGGCTGTCTTATATTTCTATGAAAAAATATTTTTAAAATGGATCAAACTACCAGCACTTCAGACAGTTGGACTTGGCCCTTAATCACTGTAATCAAAGGACGTAATAAAGCACCCATTTCTCTGCTCACAGTTCTTGCTTCATTCACTATCATCCTCTTCTTCATACATGCTCGCCTCTCATTCAAATTTTCAAAGCCATACAACCTTAGAGATTCTTCTATCTACTTGAACCTGCCACACTTTCCTTGGCCTCACTGTCCCATATTTCCCATCCACTGCAATCGTTTAGTCAGATCTTCGTCGCTCATTCGTTTCACATTCACTAACCATCTCAAAATAAGACTTTTACACCCACTACATTTTCTTTACTCCACATGCATCTCTTAATATTATCATTCGAGACACGATAACATACCCTCAAACCAGTCACACGTTTTAAAAATATCTTCTCTATGAGCAGAAAGATTTCTTCTCGTGTAACACCTAGGAATTAAGTAATGTCTCACTTCCTTAAACACATTCAATAATTAGAAAATATTTATATGATAATGGGATTTAAAACTTCGAAAGAAATGTACATCTGCTTTATAAATAAAGCTGTTTATAATTATTTTCTGTTTCCACAAATTAAAACATTGAAACATAATTAAGATAAATTGGTTTAAATTTTAATTTTTCTACTACATTATAAATATAAAGGTAAATATTTAGTAAACGCACGCATTCAGTTAAAAATAGATTCCATAATAGAATTATTTCTTCATAACTAATTGTTCCTCCAGACCCCTCCCCCTTTAGCAACGGATTATACATTTATTATACTATTTAGAATAAAAAAAAGACATGATATAATTGTATCGATCTATTTTCCAAGGCTCGCGTGGGTGACTATAATAGTAACTTCGATGTTCCATAACCCCCGAACGATGAGATCTAGTACATCAAAACGAAACATCCCATTAGTCTAAGCGTAAAATAATCTATAGAATTACTATAGTTACAGTCTTTTTCTAAAAAGGAATATTTTTTAACAGACCGCTTACGTAGAGTAAGTATTTACCGATAGTACATTTAAACACTTGGTGTTCAGTAAAAACTTCATTTGATAACAATTCTGAATTTCCTGAATTGAACATATTGTACAAAAAAAACAAAAACAGTATCATACGAGAGAAAAAAAAATACTGTTCACATATAAGCTTTCTAGATCAATCTCTTTCTTGCATTTTCAATTATTTTTACTATCCTAATTTTTAATTAAAACTTTTCCACGAAATTTATTTACTTACGTACTTACATACAGGGTGATTCAGTCAATTTCTGACAATTTCAGTACTATGATTTATTGACCCATTAATGTTTACAAACTTAGCATTTCAGTATGATATTTTAGGCAGTTCGGAGTTTTTATTCCTGTGGAAAAGTCTTGATGATATGCTCAATGTGGCCACCAAGAATGTTTTGAACTGCTCGCAGCCGAATGGTGAAGTTGTTCATAACTCTATCCAGGATTTCTGCATCTACAAGGGTGCAGCAGTCGACGATGCTTTGTCGCAGCTGGTCTAGGGTTCTTGTCGCACTGTCTTTAAGGAACCCCCAGAGATAAAAATCACATGGGTTTAGGTCAGGACTCGTAGGGGGCCAAAGAAAGCCACCCCCGAATCGATCTGGAAACCTGTTTGAAATGACACGATTTCCGAATTTCTGATTGAGAAAGTCTAGCACTTACATTAGTGGTGCGAGGCCTAGCCCCATCCTGTTGAAACCATTGATGTCGAAGCGGTATACGCCTCCTTCGCAGCTCGGGGATGAAGAAGGTTTCCAACATGTTAAGGTAAGCCTGTGACGTTACGGTGCCCTCAAAAAAGAACGGACCAATGATGTCTCTTTTGGAAATCGCGCACCAAGCCATGGCGATTTGGAAATCGCGCACCTTTCGTGGATGAAGAGGTGACTTATGGATCTCATGAGGGTGCTGGGAACCCCAAAAACGAACGTTGTGTTTATTAACGTCACCTGACAGATGGAAGAAGGGCTCATCTGACACCCACAGGTTGTCCTTAATGTCCTGATTGGCTTTCATTTCTGCTCCAAACTCCATCGCAAATTGTTGTCGCTTCTGTCTTCCAGTGTCTGTTAACTCCTGATAAACATGGATCTTATGCGGGAACAGGTGTAAATCCTTTCTCAAAATTCGCCACGTCGTGGTATACGACAGCCCTTCTTCAATGGATAGGAGGCGAACAGATTTTTTGGTAGGGAATCGACCAACCTTGTGCGAACATTTTCGACAACTTCGGCCGTTCGAACACGAGCTTCGCTCCCGCCTTTTTTCTTGCCTTTAACACATCCAGTGGCACGAAATTGCTTGACAAAATCCATGATTGCTTGCCTGCCTGATGCGTCTCGACACTTATACTCCTTCCGGAACTTTCTTTGCACGGTTACAGGTGATTTTGTCTCGAAATACCATTCGACAACCCAACCTTGCATTGAGAAAGCGGGCGCCATTTTTCAACAATACGATTTTCATGCAGCGCTGTTGCAACAATACAAACTCCAACTATTTAGAAATTCGATATAGCGCTCATATTCTTTCGATTGTTTATCCCTAATGCACGTCATTCGAGTGAAATGGTCAAAAATTGACTGAATCACCCTGTAAGATATAATAAAATCTATATTTTGTCCCGTTTAGAGGCCTATTCATTGACGATCCTTTTCCTATATTAGATAGCAAAGTCCTACGTATCAGAAAATTATGCTTTTAGATCTTCGTACCCATCAGAAAATGAATCAAGAAATGAGATTAAAAAATTCTCAAATCTCCCTCTACAAAGCTAAATGAACTATCCCGGAATAAATTTCTGTGAAGCTGAATATTTAATTAATATTATATAGAATTTAATAAAATTGAAAATTAATTTCTTCAAAAATAGTGAAGTATTTAATTTTTATGTAAAAACAAAACAAACAAAAGTTATACTTTATTGGTTAAAAGTGAATACTTCATTTAATGAAGATGGCGTTTTTCGTAAATTGCTTTTAGCTAGATGGCAAAATTACTTTATTACCAATGAAGTTACTTGTAACGTTCTAACATAATAAGAAAATAAATTGTAGACTCGAGGAAAATTCTTTTGATAACAAGAATTTTTTTTCCTTTATGGACCTGCATAACTGCATAGCTTTATTTCCAAGAATAATATCTATGATAAATAATTTTTTATCAGTTATATATATAAAAGTTAAAGGTAAATTGTTGCCATCTATCGATGAAATTTCCAAACGAATTTGATTTCTTGTATTTGCAGAAAAGCCTACAACGCCGTTTAGTTTATCGTAAACTTTTATTCTTGAAAGAGATTTAGGGGGATCTTCAAATTATCCAAGATTTTGCCAGTATTTCTTAAACTAAGATAATAGGAGGCTTCCGACAAGTTCAACATTTTATCAGTATGGTAGATGTTTAATAAAATTGTTTTGACATAATGACTGATCCATCAATTATGCACTTCTAGCTTATTTAATTTTTTACTTTAAGCAAGATCTAATGAATTTAGTAAAGTGTAAGAATAAAAAAAATCAAATTACTTTGCTAGAAGCAGTTTTTAGAGTCTCATAAATCACAAGTAGAAGGTTATTATAACTAAAACATCACAGAGCTGGATCAAGGACACCTTTAGGCACATCATGCCAAAATTTTTCAAGGCACTCGCTTATCGTTTACATACCCTGAACTTGGCGCCCTTGGTCGAATGCCTAAATGACCTATTCCTCAAAAGATGCCACCTAAATATCTTTATTCAAAGAAATATGCTGTGCCATCTAAAAAAAATCATACACATAAGATATGTGGACATGCATTCTCCGCGCCCTGTAGAGAAAAAATTTTTCATTGTGCAAAAACTGATAAATTACTAAGTGTTAACGTGTTTCCAAATTCTACCATTAATTGTATTAGATGATTTTAACCCAATTGATCCCAATATCCATTTGTGTCCATAATATTTATTTCATAATTTTTCTTGATAGTTTATATTAATTAACGTGCTATAAATAAAAAGAAAATTTTAATAAGAATAAACATTTTCTTTTTGGTTTAACAGATGAATTTAACGGATTTCCATTTTACTGGAAGCGTAAATTTTGCTATTTAAATATACACTCTTGGGCATTTTTCTGTCTGTATGTCTACATTTTGTGGCACTGCATATTATATAATCTATAGAATAATAAAAACAATAAGAATGATTCAACAATTTCAACTGTTCAACAATGAACCAAAAAGTAGATATTAGGTGAAGTTTCAATAGCCTATATCTCCCCTTTGACAGTGGAAACAAAAAGCGATGGAATAACAATATTTTTATCAAGGTCAGTAGTGAAATTTCATAACAATGACAAACTAGAACGGCGCCAATTCATATTTATTGTTAAATCATCTGACGTCATCATAGGGCTTTAACAAATGCGAGATAATTTTTATATCTATTTGCGCGTGATACTTAAATGAATTTGAGTCCAACCAATTTTTGGGAGATAAACATAATAGAGGACTTTGAGATCGGAGAAATTCGAAGAATTCGATCAATTTATTGTTATGGTATCGTCATAGGGATCTTCCACACTATAATTTTCATGATGCCATTAAAATAATTGACCTATGACCTAGACCTATTTTTACTTGATTTAACCCTAGATTCCGTTAATGGAGTCTTCTCTAATGAATCCAAATTTTGAAAATAAAATTGCTTAATAAATTTGCAGCATTTGCTAATAAACCGTCTTTGGCATATTTGTTTTATAAAAGCAATACAAATAAAAACCCAATGGCTGTTTTGCTTCAATATTTAAATACAGCTCTTGATATAGTCATCAACCCTATATTTAATGAATAATTTGCAGTGCGTGCTTTATTACTTTATTGTATCTGGAATAAGACCTGAATTTGCTGGGATGCCAATACAAAAAGTTTAAATGCTCGCTGAAGTCTTAAAATTATTATGCATTCCTCAGGATCCATTGCAAATAAGAGAAGATCAGAGAAAGCTATCCAAAAATCATTCTAGAAAACGAAGAGTCTTCGAATGTCAAGCATCGATGGAATCATCATTTTAAATTAATCATCAGCCAAAACATTATGAACACACCGACTACGCAATGGTCCGATCTTACAGATAGATAACAGCACATGTTAGGCCATCGAACGGATATGTAGTAACTGACATCGAGCAAGCACGGATTTATCCGACATTGATTACGGCCAGATTGTGATGATCCTTGATTTATGGCATCCCATTAAATCAAATCTATTGAGCTGGAAATTGAATAATTAAAAAAATTGGAAATATTACTCCAATTACACTGGTCAACAGCCAAAATGCTCACAGAACCAAATTAAGTGTTTCCTGTAGTATTCTTAATGTTGATAATAAAAAATGAAAACGAAATTTTCCTATCACGCATGCACCAATTTTTAGAAATCGACATATTATTATTTTCAATTTTTACGCATATTTCCCAAAATGTGCATATTACATAAAACCCTATCCCCTGTTAAGTAATTTCAAATATGCTTTGAAATGTGGCATACAGGTAAACGTTTAGCTTTCAGCATATTACTTTCATTTTATGTATGTGGCATCTGGAAGGCCCCAAAAGAGGGTCCAGCAATTATGGGTCCATTTTCCCTCCACCCCCTCTCCTTGGTAGAAATTTCCTGGTGGAACCTTTCTCCATGTTCATCACTAATGTCACCAAGGTTGGCAGGAAAAACGTCCAAGTGAGAGTGCAGGAAATGAATCTTTAGATCAATAGGGTTAGTAAACATAAACATCATAATTATGAAGCAATAGTGTTAAATGATTGTTCTACCTGCAGGATCCACCAACATCAACAATGAGTCGCTCAAATCCATCGGCCGGCCTGGGGACCGAGAATGCTGGGGCATACGCTTTCCAGATGTCGAATCCGTCAGGTTGCGGGCTCGAATCCCGCCATGGGCATGGATGAGTCCCAGAAATGCGTAAACGATAATAGTCACGAGGAATTCTTTTCATTGTGTAAAGGTATTTGTCATGTGAAAGGACGTAAAATGTCCTAGCTATTGACGAGCCCATAAACCTAACGCCTAACGAAGGCGTAGATCAAAATTCTACTCACTATATTTATGCATATCTGTCACTACAGCAAGCGAGTAAGTGAACTGGGAAATTTCTGTACGTTAGTTTTATGATAGGGTGTCATCTCCCAGGTCAAGCACAGGGAGTTGTGTCCCCATAGGGCGCGGAGCCATGTTGCATAGGTAGCTCGTGAATGGAATACCGGCCGGTTTGTATATCTGTATCGGATTAGCACACATATTCAATAAGATGTACTACAGCAGGAGGTGCAAGAGTGTCTATGCGCGAGGCCGAAGACTTTTTCTATACGTATCTCTCACTGCAGACATTGAGCACTTGATTGCATGACATGGATACAATATAGAAAAGTGATACATTTGTCCCCGTTTTGTGATCAATAAATTTCATGATACAAATATTTAAGGTTTTCAACTGAATCACCCTCGTAATTAAAATCTTAAACTACATTTGAAAGGATTTCGTTATCGAAACGCATGGTCATATCGCTTGTCAAGTCATCAAGAACATAGTAGCCATTTTAAGAATGAAGCAAACTTGCGACAAGAGGAATTTACGTGGGTTTAACATAGTAATTGAATTCATTTGGATTGATAATCGCATTACTTGCCGTCGTACGCGACAGAAATGTAAAGTTAATTCGTACCCTATTTATCGCCTGATTCCCCCGCTCCCGTTGATCTCAGTTTCTTGCCATCGGCGCATTCCGTCGCGGAATCCGGAGTAGTGTAAATCAGGTTTTGCAATGAGAACAGATTTTGGGAATAAGCGAGATCTTCTCAGAAATGTTTTATAACCTTACCATCAAGGAATACTGATTACACTTTTTTTTGTTGTTGTTAAAAATTAAGACCATTTTTCGTTTCCAAAAACTATGACTAACTTCAAGTAATAGTTACAAACTTGAAAAAAATGTAGAAACACCAGGTCAGATTAAAGCGAGTTTTATTGTTAACAGAATACAGAATTTTAATACTATACAGAACAGTTTTAATACTAAACTGAGCTCGCTAATAGTTCTGACACCCTGTCAAGAATACCAATTTTTTAGTTGTTTGATTCATTAGGTTTTCGGGCGTGCCAACTACTAGGTTATTTTGCGCCCTTCACATGACTAATAACGTAATCCTTAGATATTTTCAGATGACGATCTTCAGGCAGTCATGGGAATACATAAACATTCATGCCAACAGATCTTGTGGTTGTCTCGACAGATCTGGGAACTAGAAAACTTACCCTCCCCCCAGCGCTCTTGGCTATTGAGTTAGCACCTAGATATCAAGAATTCTATTAGATCTCTTGCTGAAAATATAATAAGACAGTTAAGAAAACTTCCTTATTTGTTGAAACCGAATTCTAAAAGTGTTGTCCGGGAGAGAATTGGTGTTAATAATTAAGAGCAAGATAATATCAAAAGTTATTAAGTCTCCTCAAAATTTAAAATTGTTAAGCCGTTAACTCTTAACTCTTTGTTCTTTGTTCGCGACACACCTGAATCTTAAACTCTTTGGGAAACAAAAGAAATTAAAGTGGCGATGTGAACGATGAAATAGCCTTTGTCTTTGTACAAAATACCAAGATGTATTTTGGTCCAAAAATGTTTGACATCAAGAGGAGAGCTGTCAAGCATATAAGTAAATTTTAAAATTATTGATGAATGAATATTGGTAAGGCGTTATGATTAAAACCTCACGGATCCATCTTGAGCTATTCTTTAATGAATATTACGCCTTAGCGAAGATAGTCCCAGCTTGCGGACTAGGTAACTGCTCTAAACAAACCCAAAGGGCATATAGATAACGTAATGCTTTCATGTCCGCAATGACGCAATTGGTTAACGCGTCGGCTGCGTGAGCCGAAGGTTCCTGGTTTGAATGCAGGCTGCGGAATTTTCTTTCCTATTTTTCATCAATATTTAACAACTGAGGTAAGGCGTATGATTAAAACCTTGAACTATTCTTTAAATTTTAACATTAGGTTTTCTGATAAAACGAACAATAAACGATTTATTTCCGTTCAAAGAGAGGCTATTCTCAGGTGACCAATAATACACAGGGTGGCCCAAAAAATTACTAACTTTGAGAGTTGATAATGGCTTTATTAATGAACAGATTATAAAGATATTTTAACATGTTTATGTAGGCATAATACGGAAATGTTTCCAATCATAAAATATGCAAATAAGAGATTTACATTTTTCATTGGATAACTTGCTGGATATAGTAGCTATTTTTCTCTTCTATCACCAAATTAGAGCTGTTAACGATATTGAAAAGGGCAGATTGAGATTTGAGCTATGTCTCTTCTGATGGAGTCTTTCAGGTCACAAAGAGTTGTTGGTATGGTAAGATAAACCTGGCCTTTTAGAAATCCCTATAACCAATATAGTCTCAGTCTGGGATCCATGAGACCACGCTATTAGAACATCTCGTCCAATCAATCAGTCTTCAGTAAAAACAGAAAGTAAGAAATATTTTACAGGGATGATTATGTGTGGCAGCTTGCCATCATGTTGGAATGTTACATTTCCCAATATGTCTCGTTGTCTCATGTATGGAATAACATGATCCTATATAATCCATAGGTAGCGGGCACCTATGATTGCCAGTGTTACCAAAACACCATCATTCTGTTCTTCGAAGAAGTTCGGTCCAATGATGAAGTTTGCAGCGAGGCCACATCAGACATTTACCTTCAGCAAGGAACTTCATGGTAGAATATGGCATGCGGAATATCGAAGCTCCATATTCTACAGTTAAGCGACGATATTAACGCAACGCTTTTGCAGCATGTCCTTGGTTTTGGTAGAACGCTTTTACCAACTGCGCACGGAATAAAGTTGCAACTTTTTCTGTGCTTAACCACACACTCTACGCGTCCAAAAAACTATTTAAACTAATTGTCATATTTTAAGATTGGAAACTTTTATGCATCATGCCAATATGAGCATGTTAAGATTTCATTATAATCTGTTCATTAATAAAACCGTTACCAACTCTCAAAGTGAGTAAGTTTTTTTTTTTGGACTACCCTGTATATCGCGTATGATTGCAAAACGTACGCATCGTGATTTGTATCAATAAATCATCATCATCATATCACTCTCAAGGAATTAGTCCACTGGTTGGTCTGTTCCGGTCTCACTCTATATTCTATCCAGTAGTCTCTTTAGTGGTCGTCCTCTTCGTCTTTTTCCTTTGGTCTGTAGTTTTTCAATATTTTTGGGAGCCCGTTTCTAGTCATTCTGCCAATATTTCAAATACATATCTGTACCTATAATAAAAGGTAACTGACCTCGTGTCTGTACATAGAAAATATTTAAAAAAATCTTATGTGAAAGGTCTTACTAACACTAACAGCAACAATCATTTTTAGAATTTCTGTCTGTCTGTCCGTCTACACGAAAATTAACGCTTTTTTCACAGTTGCATTATTCTAGGTGTAACTTAAAAAATGGTGTATGATATATCGTGATACGCCGTCTAGAAGCAGAGTTCTAGGCTAAAATCTCTTAAGCTGGTAGTTGTATACAAGCTAACATGCGGTCAAGGTATGCTTTAGTTCACATAACAAACAGCAGACAGCGCTATAAGCAAATATCTATACTTAGCAGCTTTTTTTTTTTTTTTTTAACTATGTTCCGGTTTAGAATTTTTAAACATCCACGCACACGAAGTTGCGAGCAGCAGCTAGTTCTATCATATACATACAGAATAATTTTATATTATTGAT